>JBAMJV010007307.1:0-98646 GCA_037951105.1 Echinarachnius parma | reverse complement strand
CCTCTAATAGTGGCGTAGTAAAGGGTGTGAAGCAAATGGGAGACAAATGTACTCCAATGAAACAGATGCAGGACACGTACCCCTATAGCCTATCAACAATACAGTTTGTTTTTTATGAAGAGGATGTACTGAAATATTGAAACATTATCGCCCCCTTTATTATATATTATAAACAACCTTTGATATCCATCAGTGTCAGTGGGGAGTATGAAATATATGATAATATGTGTCATTTCTGGCTCCCTCCCCCCCCCCCCCCCCCCCCCATGAACCTATGAAGTCCATTTTGTATTTATCCTAATGTCCTTGGCTACCCCTCTTTGTCACCCCGAGGCCCCCCAAGACATTTCTTTCTCGAGCGCAATGGTGGCCCAATTTCTGCTTCTGCATGTTCTTTAAACTATATCTGTCTAATGGATGGTCTTGCCAGGACAATAGTTACCTGTATATTATGTTAAGCTTTAAAATGAGTGGAAAACATGCTTAATTGTTCACAGTGAATTTGTTTTAACGGGAGGATATTGTGCCCCGCATTTAGTAATAACATAGTAGTTGTGCTCACGAATCATCCTGTTCTAGAAGGATTAATATCTTTATCATATTTATGTTTCCCTTTGATTTAATGTGTTTTATTTTTGGCAGTGTGATGAGCTATGAATGACTACATGCAACTATTAAAGCACATCAGATTTATTCGGAAAGTTATCCTGACGGTCACATAAACATTATTGTTAATAATACATATTTCATAATGAAAATGAACGAGTAAAACATGGAAAAGGAAAAATAGCATGATCTTATCTCTGGGATGCTGCGACCCGGTTAACACTTACGCTCCTTCACCGTACTCTATAACCGTAAGCTAAAATAGCTCCGATATACGTTCGGATGTATCTAGTTAGTTACTTATGGATGGTCTGTTCCTATTTGAAGACCATTATACCTCGATCAAAATTGTAAAAACAGTTGTATATTAACCAACCATGCGTCACGGATTATTATACTCTATGTATATATCTTCTTTAAAACTATACGTGTTTCACGCAAGAATGATCAAGTCCTTCGGTCAAAACAGCTTGAGGCGCCAGCACAAATCGGCCGGTGGCGCCAAAATCATGATACGAATCGCAAACGCTCGCTCGACTGTTCCACGCGGTTGATTTAGCCGCGCGAAAAACAGCCGATACCCCATCCATGCCATCACTACACCCCCTCCACTCTCTACGTCACATTCTGCTTCATAATCATGATAATGAAAGCTTGATGATAAGGCCAACATTGATATGAGCCGGGGAACATGACAAGTTATAGTAGTGGAGTAGCGTAGTGCACTAATGTCCCACTGCCTAGATACGTCGTTCCACGCCACGTTCTGTTTGGTATCTCGATAGCCTGATGATTAGGCCAGCTTATATTGAACCAGGGTAGTGCATGTGGCGGGCCAGGATATACTAGTAGTTTACACATGTAATTATGTGCTATTAAACTTCACCCCCTAGTACTAGCGCACATGTATGCAGAACTAAATACTCTCTCTCCCATGTCGGATCACTCGGGTATGCATACGCATCACGTTCGGGTTTGAGGTGAAGTGCACGTTTCGCTCGCCGGTTTAATTTAGCGATTCAGATTCTGTATTATTTGTCTTCTCACCACCAACCCACGACATGGAGTAGATATCAAGCTGTTTGCCAAGCCAAAGTCTCGATAGCTGTCGTCACTCGAATTAGCCGTTCGTTACGGTCTTCGCATCTTGTTTATCTCTCATGTTGTTACTTCGGAAGCTCGCTCTCGTGTTTTGTTTATTCTGCGTGCAGTATAGCTGACACGTCCATCTCCGGTCTGGTTCTACTATGTACACACACACATACACAGGATAACGCCGAGAACTATTTTGTACCCCACGTCTGCACCCCTTAAATCCCCTCGGGCAAGTGGGGCAGGTCAGGCAAGCCTCTGAGGGGGGTAAGGATGGCACATGGAGTTGAGTGCATGTCAGTTTCCTGTCTACTAAAGATGTAAACTAAGGGTAAGCCGATTTTCTTGTTTAGTACAGTTGTGTGGGCATTGGTGTTGTTTAATTGTTTTGTATTTTTAAAGCACCCTCGATTGCCCCCTTCCATCCCCGAACCCCGAGGATTTTATCAAAGCGGGACTCCGTAGCCAGGGGCAGGAAAGGGTGACACAGTGAGTTTCATTTGTTATCTATTGAAGATGTGAAATATAAGGATAAGCTAACTTTCTTGTAGAGTAGGACTGTGTTTGTATTTGATATTGATATTCTTACACGCATGATTGCTCCCCCCCCCCCCCCCTCTATCTCCTCTCTCGACGAAAGGACGTGCGGGATCCCTGAAGGACAGGAGAGTGTTGCCACATGAAATTTAAGTTTCTGTCTTCTATATAAAGATGTGAACTGTTAATGGTATGCTGACTTTTGTTTTTATAGTAGAGCTGTGTGGGTATTTGATGTTGATTAATTGCATGTCTTTTTCAGCACTCCTAGGAGATTGCTCACCTCTTATCACCACACCCCCCCCCCCCCCCCCCATTCCCCTCCGAGGAAAGACATGAGGGACCCCAAGTGGGGCGGGAAAGGGGTGGTACATTGTACTTCATCTCCTGTTGATGTGAAGTATTAAGGGTATACATGTGTGGGTATTTCATATAGACACGATGTGGCTAGGATAATTTTCGACCCCGATGGCACTCTTTATTTACCCTGGAGCAAGTCAGACGCGCTCCTTAGGACCAGGATGTTATTGTTTTTGTTTATTTGGACGGGTGGGGGGGGGGGGGGGGGGGGGGGAGGATAACAAAATAGTTTCTCGCGTTGGGGGTAACGCTTACTTCATTATTCAAGTCGATGAATGTTGTATCCATTCTGTAAAAAAAGTGTGTATAAGGATGTGGGTTATTGACGGTATACCCCCTTTTTGCACCCCTTACACCCACGCACAAGTCAGGTGGCGCTTCGGAGGTAAAGGCACGTGCAATTTCTGGTCTAAATAATATTATATGTGCACTAAAGTAAAAACAGTTTTCATTATAATACCTAGGGTTAGGCTTAGGGTTAGGCTTAGGATTAGGATTAGGATTATGGTAGGCGATGACAGATGTATCCTTTCTACAATGTTTAGAGAGCCTCTATAGTTGCAGGGTATATATGTACACCTCTGTTGACATCCCTGAAATCCCTTTCAGGCAAGCCAGGCGACACTTCAGAGGGGTAGATAGGGGTGACACGGGATCGCTTCTGGTATGCAGAAGATGCGGACTGAGTGTATTAAAGCCAGGTTTATCTATTGCCCGAGTCGATGAAAGATGTATCTATTCTGTGGTATAATGTATAGAGATCCTAATTTAAGGTTATGTACACCCTCTGTTAACCCTAAACAAAATCATTTTAAGGCAAGCCAGGCGACACATCGGAGGGGAAGGAAGGGGGTAACATGGTCACGTCTGGTCTGCACAGCTGCAGGAGATGCGAATTGAGTTGTAAGCCAGCTTTCTGTAACTTCGCGAGTCGTTGGAATGTGCTTTCTTTCTGGGATACAAAGTTTAGAAAGCAGCGTTATTCAGTCTGTTTAGCTCGTACCCCCTCCCTCCCTTCCCCAATGCACGTCAGGTGGCGCCCCCGCGGGGCAGAAAGAGGTGTCAATAATTAAAATACTTCTGGTCTACTCAAGGTGTGAACTTGGTGTAACATATAGATTTCTCTAATTACCAGAGTCGATGAAAGATGAGTTCATTCTGCAATGAAATGCTCAAGATCCTTACATATGTGCACCTCTCATGTGAGCCAGGTCGAGCCCGATAAGCCCGATAAGAGCAGGCAATGATGGCAAGGAAAGGACAAGACGCCTCTGGTGTACTGAAAATATGAACTTTGTGTTAGACAAGTTTCTCTAATTACCAGAATCGATGAAAGATGTGCACATTCTGCTATGGAATGTTTAGAGCTCCTGGTTGTACCGTCCAACCCTCCTTGCACCCCAGGTCTTAACTCTCCTAAAGGCAAGCCAGGCGACATTTAGGTTTTTTTGGAAGGGGTGGCACTGGGCCAAGTGGATGCGAACCGAGTGTAAACACGGCACATCCAGCTTTCCCTAATTACTCGAGTCGATGAAAGATGCATTTATTAAGCAATTAAATGTTCATAGATCCTGGTTGTTAAGCAAACCCCTCTCTTTTTACCCCTGTAAGTTCTTTAAAAGAGGCGATGCCTCACAGCGGATGGATATAAAGGAGGGGACACTGGTTCGCTAGTCTACTGAAGATGTGAACTGAGTGTAAGCTATATAGATTTCTCTAAATACTCAAGTCGATGAAAGTTTAAGCAAATATTATGTTCATACATTATGGTTGTTAAGTAAACCCCTCTTTTCACCCCTTTAATCTATTGAAGGGAGGCGAGGCCTCAATGCTTATGAGTAGAAAGGAGGGGACGCTGGGTCGTTCTGTCTACTTGAGATGTGAACTGAGTGTAATCTAGATTTATCTAATTACCAGTGACGATGAAAGTTGAAAGCCGATGCAAATTAATTGTATAGAGAAGATCTGCTAGCGTGATATGTTATAGTGAAAATATTCTCGTTATCTAAACTTCATCTTAACTTCAAAATCGGAGATATGCAATGTCATTATCAAAATTAATAAAAAGAAGCAGGCATATATTATCATATAATTATGAACAATTAATAGTTGAGCCCACTAATTTGTTATTCTTAGCATTATTTTGTCTGATTAAGCATTATACAGTGGTTTTTTTTATGCGCAATCATGCATTGACATTTTCAATTTGTCAGCATCAGTTCTAGTATGTGTATGCTAACCAAGGCAGTCTTGTTACACGTGTTCAGTATTTAAAACCATACTTGATCAAGATACTCTTAAACAAAAAAAACATAACGAGTAGGAGCTTACGGGTATAAATTGCCTCAAAAATCTTCTCGATTAAAATTATGCAGCCGCTTGCTGTAAAGTGCGGCTATACTTGTAATTATTCCATGCACGTTCACGCAGCCGATGGGGTATACAATATAGTTTGCATTTTCATGGCGGGTTGCGGGTGATTTGTATCATGCATACGACATTTAAAGACGGATATTTGACTATAGTGCTTTTACCATGTTCACTGTTTAGCAAAATAATCATGGGTGTTTTGTTTTACTTATATATATTCCATGAGAAAGTATGTTTCATTTGGCTTTTTGAATTAGCGTTTCCGAACGCCTGCAAACGTATGTAAATCGATATAATGTGACGTTTTATACAACCTTCTTATATGTTAACGTTGACCAACATCAACATGTTTTGATCGTGAAGGGATTGTAACACTCATTCACGTATTGTGTTCTATGATAGGAGAGATGATGAGGTCAAACACTTCCAAACACTTGTTAACAATGTAATATTTTGCAATATTCATAATTTATAACATGCAAAAAGATGGGTTAAACTTGGAAAGAAAATAACACAAATTGGTAAATAAAACCTTAACAACTTTCAGCATAAGTAATCAAAATAAGCATATATGTGCATCATTATGTATTGCATAAACTCTTTTGTAAATCGTCTGACCTCCGAACATGCATATTGGTTGACAATATAATTATCCTGTTGAGTTCTTAAAATATATCGCTGTGAAAGCTGTAAACATAATAATATTTCCGAAGAAAAGTACACAGTATTCATGATATTTATCATAATATTGTGTCGTATATTTGTGAAAATTGTTGGATCAATAATACACATGAAACGATACGAAACTGCAGCGTATACATGTATACATCTTGTTTTTCTATAGGACGCAAACTCCAAAGCCGATTTGAAATATCGACATTTTCGATCGCTATTGACATGACACGTGTGGCATTGCATTGCGCACGACAGCTGTGGATCGTGCCAGTATAATGTAATCATCTCGAGAAGTAATACCATTCACTTCATCACGATCAGTGTGTGTCCGTATCAATGTGAATCATGATGTACACAGAGCTGCCAACTTTGTTTTTGTCAGAATTATTCCTATTTTAAACATATTTACGACATTCCTTCTTTTTTTCATGTAAAATCCCGTTTTCCTAAATGTTCAATCCTATTGTATACATCATTTATCATGAATGTAATGTATACCATTATCTTCAAATTTGATGATAATTGGATATGCGCAGGATGCAGTAAAACCAAAGAGCTACTACTAGCTCTTTGGTAAAACAAAATTTTGAAACAGCAACACTTTACCTGTCTCATCAAAGAGCTAGTAGTAGCTCTTTGGTCTCATTGCTACTTTACTTATAGACATAACCGTTTCATCTGTCTTATATTCATTGTATATTGCAAATAAGTTTAATTGACAAAAGTAATATTGATTTTGTTTCAAACTCCTTTTTGGGGGCCATCAGAGTCCTTTTTTCTGTTTTGCTGGATAGTTTAATAAATACCAATAAATGTTGTGCAAAGTCATAAATGTGCATGTTGTAATTTTGCTTAACTTTCACGATTATATATCGCGAAACTGGAGGGATACAACTCGTGAGTAATGAATGCAATTCGCATGAATATGATAAACAATATAGTGTTTACAGATCTTGTTCAACTCATATACATACAACCTTTCTACTTATAAGTAAAGGGAAATTAATGTGGGTATGTTTTTGTTTAAATCGTGTTAATAAACACATACATACATTCAAGCATAAGTTCGATTTAGATCCCCTTTCTCGCCATTCGGCCTTTTCAGTCCCCAACTCGACCTAAATTGTATATTTGTCAATGTGCCAGGTCGTTTTAAGTCTTAACCCATTGCCTGTGTGAACCTGCTGAACCTGGTGAACCTGGTGGGTCCCGTATTAACTATGTGGGGATGTTTAAGAGCCTCATTGTAAGAAAGCTGGGATCAATACTTGAACCTCTCCTGTCACTATACTAGAGAGTTCGTTATTAAACCAACAAGCCTATTAAAAGCGCCAGATCGTAGAAAAATTGCAAAAAAACATACCATGGCCGTCGGGACACGAATAACATCGATTCGTTTTTATTTATCACAAAATTCACGGGGGACACCCTTATCAATCCACAATCTGTTTTTCTTTTCTTCAGATGAGTCGACCACTCGTGAATAATATAGCTATGATTGCAGAGATACAGTGATGATCCTTTTCTATATTGAGTCGTGTTTTGCAATTGTTGTTTTGTTTTTATAACAGTTTTTCATCAACATTTGTACACTCTGAATAATGTTCTAGATAGACAGTAATTAGTTCCATCATATACAATGATGGTTGCAATCGTTATACTGGCAGGATTTCAAACAAATTCGGACTAAATTGTACTAAGATGTTGTTAGAAAAGTACAAACATTTTAAAACTAAGCAGAGAGACAAGTTTATGAAATATCATCTTGTTCAAATCATTGATATAGATAATCCGCAGCGCATATTGCAAAATAATCGGCTGTATGAAGGTCGTGAATTACGCACGAAACATTACATAACATCATTTTAATATCAAGACTTCTTCACAATTTTCGTACAGTATAATCATAATTATGTATAATTGCACATAATTTGTCTGCTGAATTATCTATAAAACAAGTAAAATATATGATATCATTAAAAAGAAAATTCAAAAAGTTAATTTCCCTTAGGTGCATCACGCCGGTATTTGTAATTCTAATTGGTAGACGAAATAGGCGGATAATTATTTCTTGAATCATGCATGAGTAGAATATTGTACATACCCAGATCGAAAATGCCAAAATGATTTACACACACGGTATCAAGTGCCTATGTCTGTTTACAACTGGGTTGAAGAAGAATGCAGTTCAGGAGTGCCTTGCTGAGAGGAAAAGACTCCTGGAAAAGGACTCGAACCCGCGACCCTTGAATTGAATGACGAGAGCACAATCCACTACACCTCAACGCTTCCACATAATAGTGTATTCATTTATAGGCAAAGTGCATATCGCCGCAATGAATATTTAATCTGCGAAGTTTGCATTAAGCATTATTTAATCTGCGAAGTTTGCATTAAGCATTATTAGATTTTTTTTCTTTTTAGTTATCAGATCCATTGAATGTACAGAAATTGAGATGAATACTTTCATGTCATTTTTAAGTGCGCTTTCGCGCCCCTGGATGGAATTACCTGTCGTCTTTTAGAGTACCCAATTTCGATGCAAGGCTTATCCAAATTTGATATGACTTTGAATACAACTACTTATTTCATGAATTTCATGGTTGTGTGTAAATTGTTAGATCGTAGGTGTGATATAAGTAAGACGTGTACCCAATTTGTATGTTAAGGCAGTTATCCAATTTTGATATGAAATTTAGATACAACTACTTATTTCATGAATTTCATGTTTGTGTAAAATGTAGCGGTATAAATAAGGATGTAAGTTAATGAAGTTCGTCCATGGCTCGTTTTTGTCCTTCACATTTGTAAACATTAATGTAATTTTTGTCTTGTTCATGAGAAAACGGATCCTGTTTTAGTTACTAATAATGTGTGGGATTATCTGAGTAGATACAGTGGCTAATGCTGATTATCTAAGAGTCCATCAATTGGTTCAAATATTCACGCTGCTGGTGGTTTGTGCCTTTGTACACAACGCTCATTAGCTATTAATTCCAAATATATAGATGGAAATGAAAATATAGGATTTTCTTGGGAGTAGGGGGGGGGGGGGGGGGGGAGGAGGAGTGACAGGGGACTTATGTTCGTTCCATATGGACTTTATTTACGAATAATATGTATCGAGTATAATAACAAAGTCGATTACACTTCGGTTGCTTAGCATTCTTAGCGAGAAAAGTGCTTATTTTGCAGACAATGCATGTAGTCTTGTCGGATTTGGCAATATAATAAAGCTGATGGGATGCACATGTTGCACGGAGTCATACATTTTACAAAATGTAAATAAGAGACCGTTTACAAGACCATTTATAATTTATACGAGATTGAGAGGTTTAGATTTTAGGGTGGGATTGTGTTTATTTCGATGTCCTTATTGAACACGTTGATTAAAATCTTAATTGACGTATACTATAAATATACATTCTTGTTATCATTAACATGCCAGGTTTCTCCATAGAAGTTATTAAAACTGAAACATACAATCTATGACTAGCTTAGTTCCAAAACGCGCTAAATCCACTTTCCATAACAATTGAGTTGACAATATCGTACATTAATGAGCCACGTAGCTATCTAGAAATCAACATTTTAGGACAAATTACACGATCGAATTAAAAAATATGGAACGAATCATTTTCATACTCCGAAGGCATGTGTACACATTTGGACAAAGAGACCTGTTTTTCTCCAAAGTTGAAAAAGTGGATTTGGCGCCTTTTGGAACTAAGCTCTTCACATACTCCAACCGGAGTGTTTCAGGGCAAGTCAATGACGTGTGAACATGGTTATGAAGTGCAATTTCATCATCATTACGGCTGTACTTTGTCGGAGTCATATAATAATGTATATATTATATAGGACCCGTGATCCATTAGCGAGAAAGGAATATACCATACATCCCTTCACATAATAATGAGGACATGACTTTCCATGCATGGAGCTGCGACGCTTGGTCTTACTATCAATACGTAACAACTGGTGTAGCTAGGTATGTTGAGGGGGATACAAATGGGGGAGGCCCCGGGAGGGGGGGGGAAGATTTATATCCAAATGAAAATGGCGTTTGTGCATGGATTGTCCTGATATGAATCAATACACCTGAATTTTCCAAGCTCTGCCCCCGATGGAGGAATATAACCAAACAAAAGGAAGGGGGGGGGGGGGGGGGGTGAGACAAGGTTTCGTCTGGGGACGGTGCAGCAAGATTTTCAAAAAAAAAAACTAAAGGAAAGCTTTACTCTATATCCAGTGTTCTTTTCTCGAGAGGTGCAGTGGATGAGGGCAAGTATTCATATAGGAGGGTAAAATGCCCCGCGCCATTTCCACAATAGATACAAGACAGGAGTCACCCTTTTCATTCGATCAGTGCTTTGTAAAGCGTTTTTGATAGAGAACTATGAGAACAATTACATTGTGATGGGAACAGACTATCCATCCCGGCTTTCAAATAAATTTGTTAATTTAAGAGAAACACGTTATGAGGTACCTTACATCAATTATTTGAAACTTTTCCCAAGCAGACGCACCAAGCCTTTTTGTTGTGTAGTTCCATCACTTAAAACTACATCAATTGAATCAGAAAGCGTGGCCTAAAAAGGCGATATGATTTGATTATCTCTATTCACCCTGACGCTTTGTTTAAGTATATTAATTTTGAGGAGAATAATTAGATAATGGGACTCGGACGCACGTACAATAAAGTACAGATACTACCACTGGATACCTACGTCATTATAATCATACTGACTGTGCAAACAGCCATACCTTTAAAGCTGTGTTCAGGAATTTGCAAGGTAATACAAAAAAAAAATAAATAACATGGACAAGTAAATATTAAAGAAATTGCAAGTCATACCTTTTGCTGAAAATCTCACATAAAAGTATTATAATTTGTAATAGTAATTCATAATAATACAAATATTATAATAATGACAATGTTTGCATGTGAGTTTGTATTTCCGTCAACCAGAACAATATATTTGACGATGGATAATTTGTATTGTGTTTAAAAAAAAAAATTTTGTTCGTGACAAAAGGGGCTCGAATTGACATGTTGTAAAAATAATGGTATGTGGGATGTTGACAAGAATCTTAATACAGAATAATCTTGTAATGTAAGCTAGATATACAGTGAAATGTGAGACGATTCTGAGTGTCTACAAACCCCGACAAGCTCTGTAGTATAAGCAAGAATATCATATTAACATGTCCCGTAAATAACTAAGTGACATTTTATATTGTATCAACATAAGGGGAAGGTTGTAAAACGCTAATACGTTATACTATTTTTGGTTGGTAAACTAATGAGAAAGATATTGTAATTATGGTAATGTCTACGACTACGCATTATGTGTGTATTATAAAGACTGTCACCAAACCGACGAAAGTGTCCCATTCCCTGAATATATGTAGGAGGCATGTATAATATAGTATGTACAAAGTGCGTCGTATACTAGTAAAATATTTAGTTGCATGCAACTATGATCTACATGTATGAATTTTTCTCATTGAGAAATATTCCGTACAAAAATTAAACTTATACAACTGATAGCATAAGATACGGACATGCCTCTTGTTTAACACAATATTAACATAATCGATTACCGGTACACCATAATGAGTCGTTTAACTGTACACACCATGAAGCACGCACGCATACAACTAAACATATTATAATAGGCCTACTCGTCATGTTCATTTGGTTGTTCGTACTTAGAAATCGATAACAGTAAAATTTTAATTGCACTATTATTCTGATCGATCCACATTAACACCAAAAATTTTAATTGCACTTATTATTTCTGATCGATCCACATTAACACCAGGCAGCGTCATGCACACTCCATTTAGCTGCTAAAATTGTGTAGGGCACGTGGCTTGCGTGTAGGTTAGAAAACTGCATAGACATGTATGTATAATATCTTGTTATTTAAAATGCAAAAACTGATGAATTAGGGTTGAGAAAATGCCTATTTGTTGTGATCTGATATGCTCTTGGAAATGTTATGGTAAATGAGTGGGTTGAGTATCATATGACGAGTGCGTGTGTATTTTTATTCCTGCTTTAAAGGGATCTAGTAACTTTGTTGATATGTGCACAAAAGTGACGAGTGGTTGATACAATGTATAGTGTTGTTATCTAATATGTCCACTGGGTGTTGTGTGAAAATTTGAAGTTAAATGGACGTTTTATGGCCGATTAATGAGCAAACATGCAAAGTGATAATCACTAACTCATTGCACTAACTGTGTACATGGTTTTGGCGATCCCGTGGATAATTTAACATCTGAACACTTCAATCGTATAATATCTTTTTAACGAAAGGGAAATGTGAAAAAACCGAAACCTGTCACATGCTTTTATTGTTATACGAATACAACAAGGTATGAGGGATCGGGAACTGCTAGAATTCCAATTGGATGTTGAGGATTTGGACAATGTTACTTAGTCCCTTTAACTGGCATATTTTATTATACTTGGTTTTAAATTCATGAGCGATTCACATGAACACCAGAACCGAGAACCAGAACCGGGTTGTGTACAAAGTCAATGTGGATTTCACAAACTCGTAGGGAACGGGTTGACACTCTATCAAACTGCTAAAACAGTGATTGACACATGTCTTGCATACAGTATAAATACGACGTAAAGTACCATATTGTGTGTTAATACTATTTTTACCTACCGTTATCATGATGGTCATTTTAAATGCACTCTCCTTATTTCTGATTTTATACCTTATAACGCATTATAACCAACACAAAATAATTCCGTTATAAACAGGGAATATAAGAATCAATCAACAAGGATCAAAAACATATATACCACTTCTCCAATTTTATTGAAACATATCATAATAGTGAATGCACAACAATTTGAAGTTTTTGAATGGTGCATGCACTTTTGGAGGCATGCTTGTATAATTATGAAAGGGCAAGCCCTTTTTGGTAAATACGGGAAATATAATCACAAAATAGCAAATGTCTGCTTTACTTTGCTTTTTGGGCAATAAATGAAACTATGGAAGGTCTCCTTGCATTAAAAGTATCGCGAGGTCAAATCAAAATGTGGATAACAGTGGCGGATATACGGGAGGGGGGGGGGGGGGGTTAGGGGGTTTAACCCCCCCCCCCCCCCCCCTTGGGCTGCCAAGTGAAAATGTGATGTGCATAGAAAAACGCCATCATGTGTCCAGACCCACACAGTGGGCCGTATGCATAAAGACAAGCTATTGCTTATAAGCAATTGCTTTAAGCACAAGCAATAGTATATCCCCTAATGTAGTACAAATAAATGTTGTGAAATTTTTTGCTATAATCTTGGAAACAGTTTTTAATTTGGTCTACATACATTACTGATGAGAAAAAGTGATGTTTCCATTTTTTATTTTTGGTCCCAGGGTGCATTTTGGCGATTTTAAAGATAATTAGCTAATTTGCATATTTGTGAAATAAGGTCAGGGGTCATTTTTTATCTAGGAATAGTGCAATATTGATAAAAACTGGTATTCTATGGTATTTTGGGGCAAGGATTCCATTTCCGGTGCTCGTTTGTAAGTGCTGTATGGGAAACGCTCTGAAATCCAAGATGGCTTCCCCTAATTTGCATATTTATGAATATTTTTGATTTTCAGTGGCTACAGCCCCTAATATATAAGCAATAATTCTGGATTATTATATGTCAGTTATGTTCTAAGTATGTATTTAAGATATCAAAGATGAGTTGCCATCGTGGCAACCTCTAGCAATACATATTATTTGCATAATTATGTATTTTACCTAATTTGCATATTCCCCCAAATAGAGTATATTGGGATCCCGACAAGTAAAAAAGATAAGTAATACCAATTTTCCAAGGTTTTGGGGGGCAGCAGATCCATTTTTGATACTTATTTACCTGTATCACCATGGCATCCATCTCAAATCCAAGATGGCTGCTCCCTAAATTACACATGTTATGATACACGTCTATATTATTTCGGTTATATTAGATTGATATTATAATGTTTTGACTTTTAATTATTGGAATGAGCAACTAGAATACTTGAATCACAATGTAGTTGTTTGCTTTCAGTAAACAAATCATATTTTGATAAATTAAATGCCATTAAAGTAGCAAATAGCAATATTTACTTTAAAATGACAAAGGCGGCCATCTTGGATTTATGTTGGTTGCCGAGGTGATACAGGTAAATAAGTATCATAAATGGATTTGTTGCCCCCTAAAACCTTGGAAAAGTGGTATTACTTGTCTTTTTTACTTGCCGGGTTCCCAATATACTCGATTTGGGGGAATATGCAAATTAGGTAAAATACATAATTATGCAAATAATATGCATTAATAGAGGTTGCCACGATGGCAACTCATCTTTGATATCTTAAATACATACTTAGAACATAACTGACAAATAATAATCCGGAATTATTGCTTATTAGGGGCTGTAGCCACTGAAAATCAATAATATTCATAAATATGCAAATTAGGGGCAGCCATCTTGGATTTCAGAGTGTTTCCCATACAGCACTTACAAAAGAGCACCGGAAATGGAATCCTTGCCCCAAAATACCATAGAATACTAGTTTTTACCAATATTGTACTATTCCTAGATAGAAAATGACCCCTGACCTTATTTCAAAAAAATGCAAATTAGCTCATTATCTTTTAAATCGCCAAAATGCACCCTGGGACCAAAAATAAAAAATGGAAACATCACTTTTTATCATCAGTAATGTATTTAGACCAAATTAAAAAGTGTTTCCAAGATTATAGCAAAAAAAATTGCTGCTTTACATAACCTGATAGACTACAAGAGCTTGTCAAGCAAAAGATCAAGTTCAAGCAATTGCTTGAATTCATATGCACAGGCTTTTGCTTGTGCTCAAACCTTTTGCTTGCACTGCCAAGCATTTGCTTACGTGTTGGACAAAGGATCGTTACGGTTGTGCGAACATCGCACTGCAGGACAACAATGCTTCGTGCCCGACCTGGCGGTAGTATTTTTTTCTTACGCAAATAGCGAAGAAACAGCACAGAGCATCAGGGGGGTTTCTGTGCAGATCGATGGACAAAAATTGCCGTAAAAATTCTAAAATAACAGGAATTTGATTAAATATGAAATCACAACATAATCTCTGAAATAAGGAGCTTGTAATCATCCTGAAACGGTATGAAAATTTGATCCTTAAACGCGAATGCCCTGAGTAAGCAAGAGCTCAAGCTGGTCCGGAGGTGCTTGAAAAAACGCAAGCAATTGCTTATCAAGACAAGTAAAAGGTTCGTTTTATGCATACGGTTTTAAGCAATTGCTTGTTTGGTAAGCATTTGCTTACGAGCCGTAAGCAATTGCTTGTGCTTGTAAGCAAAAGCTTTTGCTTACAAGCAATTGCTTGTTTGTGTGCATACCGATTCAAGCAAAAGGCTAGCACAAGCAATTGCTTGTTTTTATGCATACGGCCCATTATCCGCATCGTCATTGGGTCAACCCCCCCCCCCCCCTTAGCAAAAAGCTAGACCCCTCCCCCTTAGCAAAAAGCTAGATCCGCCCCTGGATAATGAATGAGATTTAGAATATAGATGCGCTCATTATAACGACGGCAGCTGTGATTATCTAGCGAAAACGAAGAAACGTATTTTTTAAAAATAAAACTGTAGAGTACTCATGAATAAAAACGAGACAAGGGGCCGTATGCATAAAAACAAGCAATTCCTTGTGCTAGCCTTTTGCTTGAATCGGTATGCATAAAAACAAGCAATTGCTTGCAAGCAAAAGCATTTGCTTACAAGCACAAGCAATTGCTTACTGCTCGTAAGCAAATGCTTACCAAACAAGCAATTGCTTAAAACCGTATGCATAAAACGAACCTTTTACTTGTCTTGATAAGCAATTGCTTGCGTTTTTTCAAGCACATCCAGACAAGCTTGAGCTCTTGCTTACTCAGGGCATTCGCGTTTAAGGATCCATTTTTAGTACCGTTTCAGGATGATTTCAAGCTCCATATTCCAGAGGTTATGTTGTGATAAAATTCCTGTTATTTTAGACTTTTTACGGCAATTTTTGTCCATCGATCTGCACAGAAACCCCCCTGATGCTCCGCGCTGTTTCCCCCCTATTTGCGTAATAAAAAATACTGCTGCCAGGTCGGGCACGAAGCGTTGTTGCCCTGCAGTGCGATGTTCGCACAACCGTAACGGTCCTTTGTCCAACACGTAAGCAATTGCTTGGCAGTGCAAGCAAAAGGTTTGAGCACAAGCAAAGGCTTGTGCATACGAATTTAAGCAATTGCTTGAACTTGATCTTTTGCTTGACAAGCTCTTGCTTGTGCTTAAAGCATTTGCTTATAAGCAATTGCTTGTTTTTATGCATACGGCCCAAGGACTAGACGCAAGTACTTTCTATTCGAAGACATTTTCTCATCCCTTTGCTTTTGAAATAAATAAAATCAGTTTGCCTTTGACTCACGTTGTCTTAAAGAAAACTATAAGAATTTTTTTATTTATGGTGGTATATTACCTACTAACTTAACTTCTGCTTATTCACGATTGCTTTTAAAGCAAATCGACTTTTTAAAATGTTTTTAATAAACTACAAATATAAATATTTATTCTCCGAATTGACTAAATAATATAATCTCATGAGAATTTAATAAAGCGCATGCTCCATCTAATTCAATGCTTAAAGGGGTAGTTCAGTTTTGGTATAGATGGCGCTACACGAAATAATTTATTTGTGAGATAATGAAAAACTGAGTGTAAAATTTGAAAGAGCATACAATTTAAATGACAGAATAAACTTTATTTGATCAAAATCGGTTCAGAAACGGCTAAAATATCAATAAATATATCCAATCGGAATAAATCTGGGCCCAAGATTTATTCGATGATTAAAAAAAAAAAAAAAATGCTAAGGCCTGCACTTTTTCAAAATATTTCAAAAGAGGTTTTTAAATAGTTGTTGATGATCTCTCTATTTTAATCATTATTTCAACAAAACATCACATGCATAATTTTGTATGAAAAATTGTTGAAAACCAATGCTTTTTTAAAGAGCGCCCTCTTGTGTTTTAATGGCTTTTACTTAGTCGTTTGTAATTTTCTATACCTTTCGAGCATATAGTTATAACTATTAGTTCGTAATGTTATTGTGCAGGTTTTGGTTACTAAAGCTCAGCCTTACCAAAATTGTAATACCGTACCCCTTTAAAAATGTAATGTCGCTATAATAGTTCATAACTTGCACATACTTTTATTGTATATCAAAGGAACTCCCCGGGGAGCATACTAAACACAATAATATCAATATAGTGCATCTACATATTTGGGGGTTTAGAGTAATGCTGCGGATGAAATATGTTGCTGAATAATAAGCCTATGAACATTATAAATGTCGAGGTCCGTTTGTCCATCGGAATTCAAACACGGGACCTCTCGAGTGAAGGCATACGTCTTTATTACCGATCGTGTCGAAACTAACAACTAGTCCACCACTTAGAGAAAAAGGCTGAGATACATTTATCCGCCTATACAGGGTGGCCCAGAAAAAACGGAACGGGGCACTTTCCAAAATAAAGTAACAAAATGATGATGTCCATCGGATAGGGTGTCTTTTCCAATGAGAAACGATACCAAGATCCGTAATTTTGGTCGTGTAGTTTTTGTTTTAGGGCGCTGTGAGTGACACCATGTCAGGTTCCCTTTTTTGTCAATTTTTTACCAAGTCAGTGCTTGATAAATCGCACTTACTGCCCGTCATACGCGCGCCATTGTTAGTGTGCATTCAGCTGTGTGCCGAGAGAATGGGCATAGTTGCTCGATGCTATGACGGGCAGGAAGTGTGATTCATCAGGCAGTGACTTGGTAAAAAATGACAAAAATGGGAACCTGACATGGTCTCACTTAAGACGTCCTACAACAAAAACTACTCGTCCAAAATTACTGTTCTTGGTATCGTTTTTCATTGGAAAGGACATTGAGTTACTATATGTTGGGAAGTGCCCCGTTCTGTTTTTTGGGGGCCACCCTGTATAGACAACAAAATACCTCTCGCCTTTGTCCTCCATAAACTCAATTTCTCCCTTTTCTATATTGAATTACTCAGTCGGCGATGAACTTGATTCTATGCACAGTCCCACTTGTACGCTTCGGTGTTATAACACAATTATGCGCACCCTGACGCGTGGCGAAACTAAAACGTGGTGCTTGATGTCTCCACATTTCACAATCACTTTCAAACCAACCCGATCCATCCTAGAGTTTGAAGTTCCCATTCGATTAAAACGTGAAATATCAGGTTCCCGCGGGCAATGGTTTAAGGTGGTATCAACTCTGTTGCAAACTGATGGGGATAGATTCCTTGGCAGTCGACAAAATAATTGTTATTTTGTGTGGCGTTTTTCCCTCGTAAATGGGCAACCCCGGCGGGTATGTTAATTAGGTTTATGCCTCGCCTGGAGTGTGAGCTTCGTCGGGCGTTTGATCGTGTTATCACATCAAAGTGTTCAGGTGGGAATGGATTACACACCCAAGTTCGAGTACTGGATACTAGCCTGTCAATAGGAGGGGAATTGTGAAGCTTGGTGGGTATAAGAAACTAGAATAATGTGCAACAAGTAGTACATGTGTTCAGGTGTTCGAGTGATTACACGTGTAATCACATGAGAACATTAATTCATGAAAAGGTGTAGAATGAAGTTCTGAATACATTACTTTGTTATTTACACCTAGGACGAGGCATGGTGGCAAAGACATGGAGCATGTTTAGTTAAACAACGAGTCTTTTAAAACTCACTGCCGACGAGATACGATTTATTCGTCTGTCTTTAATATGCATCGAGCTTCGCGATTGCTTATCAGTCCCATGGCGTACGTTTTGATGTGCAATTAAATCAAATAACGCAATTATGAACCCAATCACCTGGCGACATTCAACGACTTGTTACTCGGTGCCTTTCTTATCCATCGAGCTACACAATTCCCCTTAATTTTGAATTTTAACTACGTCTTTTCATGTATCCGACGAACACCTGAAAACATTTAAAGACTTGCTGTTCGGTGTCTTCTGTTTCCATCGAGCTTCGCGATTCCCCTCAATTTTGAAGTTGTCAAAGTCGTTGAACTTCGTGTACGCTTTGATATGATTACACAATTATCCAGCCGAACGCCTGACGACATTTAAAGGGATCTAAGTAATTGTGTTGATATGTGCAACAAGTGATGAATGGTTGATACAATGTATATTGCTGTTATGTCCACAGGATATTGGGCCGTATGCATAAAAACAAGCAATTGCTTATAAGCAAATGCTTTAAGCACAAGCAAGAGCTTGTCAAGCAAAAGATCAAGTTCAAGCAATTGCTTAAATTCGTATGCACGAGCCTTTGCTTGTGCTGAAACCTTTTGCTTGCACTGCCTAAGCAATTGCTTACGTGTTGGACAAAGGATCGTTACGGTTGTGCGAACATCGCACTGCAGGGCAACAACGCTTCGTGCCCGACCTGGCAGCAGTATTTTTTATTACGCAAATAGGGGGGAAACAGCGCAGAGCATCAGGGCGGTTTCTGTGCAGATCGATGGACAAAAATTGCCGTAAAAAGTCTAAAATAACAGGTATTTGATCACAACATAACCTCTGGAATATGGAGCTTGAAATTATCCTGAAACGGTACGAAAATTTGATCCTTAAACGCGAATGCACTGAGTAAGCAAGAGCTCAAGCTGGTCTGGATGTGCTTGAAAAAACGCAAGCAATTGCTTATCAAGACAAGTAAAAGGTTCGTTTTCTGCATACGGTTTTAAGCAATTGCTTGTTTGGTAAGCAATTGCTTACGAGCAGTAAGCAATTGCTAGTGCTTGTAAGCAAATGCTTTTGCTTGCAAGCAAAAGCATTTGCTTACAAGCACTAGCAATTGCTTACTGCTCGTAAGCAATTGCTTACCAAACAAGCAATTGCTTAAAACCGTATGCAGAAAACGAACCTTTTACTTGTCTTGATAAGCAATTGCTTGCGTTTTTTCAAGCGCATCCAGACCAGCTTGAGCTCTTGCTTACTCAGGGCATTCGCGTTTAAGGATCAATTTTTCGTACCGTTCCAGGATGATATCAAGCTCCATATTCCAGAGGTTATGTTGTGATCAAATTCCTGTTATTTTAGACTTTTTACGGCAATTTTTGTCCATCGATCTGCACAGAAACCCCCCTGATGCTCCGCACTGTTTCCCCCCTATTTGCGTAATAAAAATACTGCTGCCAGGTCGGGCACGAAGCGTTGTTGCCCTGCAGTGCGATGTTCGCACAACCGTGACGATCCTTTGTCCAACACGTAAGCAATTGCTTGGCAGTGCAAGCAAAAGGTTTGAGCACAAGCAAAGGCTTGTGCATACGAATTTAAGCAATTGCTTGAACTTGATCTTTTGCTTGACAAGCTCTTGCTTGTGCTTAAAGCATTTGCTTATAAGCAATTGCTTGTTTTTATGCATACGGCCCATTGTGTGAACATTTTAGTTAAATGGACATTATATGGCCGAGTAATGAGCAAAAATTCGAAGTGATATTCACTAACTCATTGTACATTACTTTGTACACGGTTACCACTATCCAGTGGATAGTTTAACATCTAAACACTTAAAATATTTTTTAACGAAAGGGGAATTAGAAAAACAGAATCTTCTCCAATGCTTCTATTGTTAATACGAATAAAATAAGGTATGAGGGAACCGCTATAATTCCAATTTAATTTGAGGACATGTACTTGTTGCTCGGTGTCATTACCTACCCACCAATCTTCACAATTTCCCTCCTATTCGGATTACAAGGATTCGGTAATTGAACTTGATGCTATAATCCATACCACCTGCGCGCTCTGATGTGATAACACGATTACATATCTCTAACGCCCGCCGGGGCTTACACTCCAGGCAAGGTATAAACACAATTAAAATACCGCCGGCATGCCGGGGTTGCCAATTTGGGAAGAAAAAAATCCACACGGATCACACATTGTAGTCGACTGCAAATTAAGTTGTATCTCCATTATCCGTTTATGACACAGTTTTCAACTTTGGCGACAATTCCCTCTTCTTATTTGTTAAATTTAACAGCGCCGATCTTATATATTAAAGCTTTAAACAAAATTGTGATACGCCTGTATCACCTAACGGTTACCATGTGAACAAATATTTAAGACAAACATCGATTTGAAATTGACTATTTTGAGCAATAACATTTTTGAAATACAAAAATACAACTGCATGTTCGCTGCGGGCAAAAGCTATGGCAAATGCAGCCACGTGTGCGCCGCATGTGAACGAGCGTATAGCCAGCCATATAGCAGCCGAAGACGGACCAACCAGCTGTATTAAAAATGTTTGCCCAATCTCAGCGGCGCGCATGGAACTTTTAACGGATATTATCTGCAACCCATCAAGGACGAGAGCTATTTTAAGGAAAAATTGATCATTGTTTACCTCTACAAATTGGCAACTCCTACATTTTGTCGACCTATTACTGACATGAAAATAGGTGGAAAATATATAGTAATTACAATTTAAAACAAATATGAAGTGACTTTACCGCAAAGTTGCGAATTTGAACGCCGATATCTGTTTTAAAAATATCACAATGTGTTGCCAATTTAAGGATTTTTCTAGATTATAGCGATTTGCGCAATAATACAAATCATTTAAAAATAACTAGAGCAGGTAGAGTAACAAAACAGGGCTCTAACAATAGAGACATGTATGCTCTTTCTTCTTGTACACTTGACATAACTATTCTTCTTCTTGTTTAAGTGTAGGACTATCAAACCACAAATATGTGGGCCTTAGGCACTGATGGGTTAACGATACTAAGGTTCTGATTTTACCACACAATCCCGTTTTTATATACCATTTCAACAATATTAATCAATTAGTTTGGCCAACATGTTTCCCAATGCTGACATTTTGGCTTTAAATGTACATTGGTAAAAAATGTCCACAAACATTGTACTAGTTCGCAGCATTCATGCAGATTATAAATACTTTTCGTGCATTTATTTATTCGGAATGCAAGAAAAAAATACATTTTGTATATAATGTACACTATAGTATATATTAAACTGCGCAGTGAACATCTTATTAACAACAATACAAAATCATGCACATTATTATTTTGATAACACACATTTTCTTGAATTTTGACAAGTTATAGGGAAGTCTGCCATGATTAAAGGATTCTTATTCCGTGTATGCTGCTAGTGACGTGCATACTCGATTTTATTTTCGTTTTCTTGTCAGAACGTGTTTATATACTATTTCAATAATGCCGATTTTGCCTACTATATTAATCAGGAAATCATTTTCATTCCCGTCGCATTATAAATAGACGGTGTTGATAGATTAGCATATAGATAGCTGTTGTTACTTTCTCGCTTCAGTTTCCCCAGCATAAATCTATTTAAGATAAGTATGCTCTTATACTCAGTGAACTAAAAAGACTTCGTAGCATTATATGGCGTTATTGATAGATTACCATATTGATAGATATGGAATATCAACGTAAACAACGCCAAACTTTAGTATCTGCACAAATCGGCAATATTCTATGTTCTATTACTGAAAATGGAAAAAAGGTACACAGGCAAGGACGTATGGCAAGCCGTTCAGTTTAACATTTATTCATATCTTTTTATATCAAGAATTCAATTCAAGAATTACCATTGGTTAACAACAGAAAATCATTTCTTGATATTAAGAATTCATTTCTTGATATCAAGAAATGCATTCTTGATATCAAGAATTCAATTTTTGATATCAAGAAATCATTTTCTGTTGTTAACCAATGGTAATTCTCGATATCACGAATTCAATTCTTGATATCAAGAATTTGATTGTTTGATATCAAGAATTAATTTTTTGATATCAAGAAATTGAATTCTTGATATCAAGAATTTGATTTTTTTTATATCAAGAATTCATTTCTTGATATCAAGAAATCGATTTCTTGATATCAAGACATTGAATTCTTGATATCAAGAATTTGATTTTTTGATATCAAAAATTCATTTCTTGATATCAAGAAATCGAATTCTTGATATCAAGAAATCAATTCCTGATATCAAGAATTCAATACTTGATATCAAAATATCAATTTTTGATATCAAGTATTTAACTCTTGATATCAAGAAATCGATTTTTTTATATCAAGAATTGTTAATATAGCGCAAAAGTATTGCAAACATTCATTTGGATATCGAGCGCAGAAGTATTTCAAAAATTCGCAATTGATTTCGAGCGCAAAAGTAACGCAAAAATTCATTCTGATTTCGAGCTCAAAAGTAGTGCAAACATTCACAATTGATTTCGAGCTCAAATGTAGTGCATCATTCATTCTGATTTTTAACGCAAAAGTAATGCAAAAATTAATTTGATTTCGAGCTCAGTAGTGCAAGAATTCGCAATAGATTTCGAGCGCATAAGTAAAATGCAAAAATTCATTTCGAGATATGTTGCCAGTTTGAAGTGCATTGAATGTCTCGGTGAATTTCCTTGTAGAAAATATTTATTTGGTACTGTTTAGACATATGTTTTTGGGGGACAATTTATTAATGCTGAAATCAAAATAAAGAACACTCATGTTTTTTCTAGTTCAATTACTTGTAATAGAACAATCATTTCGTGATACGTTGCCAATTTGGCAACATATCACGAATTCATGCCATCAATGACTTCCGTGAGCACGTGGCATGAATTCGTGATATGTTGCCAATTTATGTTTTTAACAATGCGTGTTTTGTAAGTCTTTTTTATTAGAAGTCTTTTTGCTGGAAAATTATCACATCTGACGTTATTATTTCAACTAAAATACTAAGTACATTTAAAAATTATTATGCAGAAAAAGGTGGACATATGTATTGCACACGGGACAATCTTTACAACAGGTTTGCGCAACGGATAATTGGCAACATATCACGAAATGATTTCGTGATATGTTGCCGTTTTACGTTTTTGAAAGACGCGTTTTCGTATTTTGTATTACAAGTAATTAAACTAGAACAAAATCGCGTCCTACATTTTCAATTCAGGTAAATCACCGAGACATTCAATGCACTGCAAACTGGCAACATATCTTAAAATGAATTCTTGCATTAGTTGAATCATGATGGTTAAATTCTCGCGATACATTGACTTTCGACACCGCACCGCTCAGGATGAATTCGTGCAATACTTTTGCGTTCAAAATCAGAATGAATTTGTGCACTAGTTTTGAGCTCGAAATCAACTGTGAATGTTTGCACTACTTTTGAGCTCGAAATCAGAATGAATTTTGGCATTACTTTTGCGCTCGAAATCAATTGCGAATTTGTGCAATACTTTTGCGCTCGATATCCAAATAATTTTGTCTTGCGTTCGAGTAGTCTTGCGTTCGAAAAAAAAATGAAACTGTTGCTGTTTAATGCTGGAAATAATTTATGAGATCAATTCTTGATATCAGGAATTTAATTTTTGATATCAAGAAATGAGTTATTGATATCAAGAATTTAATTCTTGGTATCAAGAATTTAATTCTTGTTATCAAGAAATGATTTCCTGTTGTTAACAAATGGCAATTCTTGATATCAAGAAATGCATTCTTGATATCAAGAAATGCATTCTTGATATCAAGAATTGAATTCTTGATATAAAAAATAGAATTCTCGATATCAAGAATTCAATTCTTGATATCAGGAAACAGGAATAAATGTTGAAACGGCTTGCCATAAGGACGTTTTACCATGCAACAATAACGGGGGGAAAGGTGTCCTCGCGTACTACCGATCACGTCGTATAGTTGTATGCTATACTTTTCAGTGTCATATTTCGTCATGTTTCAAGATATCCATTGTCATAAACGGCATTGATAGATTACTATATTGATATATATGGAATCGTAAACAACGTCTAACTTTAGTATCTGCTCAGAATCGGCAATAATCTATGTTTTATCACTATAAATGGAGAGAAAAAAGCTACATGGGCAAGGGCGGTCTACCATGCAACAATAACGGGGGGAAAGGGTGACCTCGTGTACTACTCACGTATAGTTTTATGCTAAAATTGTCCGTGTCATAAGTCGTCATGTTTCAAAATGTTAGTAATATATGTCCACCAAATCGGCAATTTTTAATGTATCACTGAAAATGAGAAGAAAAACTACATGGGCAAGGACGGTCTACCATGCAACAATAACGGGGGAAGAGGTGTCCTCGCGTACTACCCACGTATACGTATGAAAAAAAAAACTTTCCATTTCATATTTCGTTATGTTTCAAGATATCCATTGTCATTTCCGTCGCATTAGACGTCGCTGATAGATTACTATAACTTTGCTGTATTCTTAATGTATTCTGCATAATCGGGTGAGAGTGAGAAGGTTGTTAAGTCGATGTTTTGCTACTTGAGTACTGCTCACCATCTTGTATAGGTCGGAGCCTTCTCTTTGTAGTTTATAATGATTTATTATTTTGGAAATACTGATCAAACATAACAGAGAGAGCTAGATTGGCTCTCTATAAGCCTGATAAGGGCTCCCTATCTTTGAACATGATTATATCTGAAGTACAAACGAGTGGTTTAGCGCCCTTTTTCTTTCTCAACCGACGATATTATGTTCCCCAACAAAAATAGATCGAGATATTATGGCCCGTGGGTTCGTTGTTCCTTAGAAAAAAGCCTTCCACACTTTATACATCGCTCTTGTGTCGCTACAGTAGCTCTTCAAAATTGGTTATAATTTGAATGTTTTCGCTGTGGGCAAGGACTTTCCACGCGTACTATTAACGTCATTTTGCTATGGTTTTCTGTTTAATATTTGATCATGTTTCAAAAATGAAAGCCGAGCTATCCAGAAACCAATCTCAATTCTCGAGATATTAAACTTCACTGAAACCTCGTATAAATGATACAAGCTTTTTGGAAAGGACAAATTACTAATGCAAAAAAAATTGTTATCAATAAATATCAGCAAGGATTAACGATATCATCGTAAATTTCACACGCACTGTTTACGCGCTTTATAATTTTATGCTGAAGTAAATTTTCAATTATCATATTTCATAATGTTTCAAAAAGAAAGCCCAGCTATTGAGATTTCTATTCCCGACACATTATAGTAGGTGTTAAAATCTAATTAACCCCTGAACATTTGTATCAATAAATATCAAATTTAGCAAGGATTAACTATACATTGACACATTGTACACTCACTGCTAACGCATTTTAAACATGTTAAATGCTATAATAATTTTTCAATTTCATATTTCATTATGTTTCAAAGAGAAAGCCGAGCTATGGTGATTTCTGTTCCCGACACATTATACGGCGCTGATCCATGTAGATTACCTCAGTTGCTGGATTTATTTATCTCCCTCTCTCTAGATTAGCTGCTGAACCGATATGAAGAGCTTAATTCCAAAAGGCGTTTAATCCACTTTTTCAACATTTGAGAAAAGCAGGTTTCTTTATCCAGCTTTGTTCACATGCCTAATATGGGTACATGAAAATGTACCGTTCCATATTTTTATTTTCATTGTATAATTTGTCCAAAAATGTGGCTTTCCAGAAAGCTACGTATAGCTTGTTAATAATGTATACTGGTACCGTTAACTAATTTAATTTTTTAATGAAAAATGTATCTAGCGCTCTTTAAAACTATAAGCTCATCATTTGTAGGATGACGCGGATGCGATGCGTACTATAATATGTATGTCACGGAAAAGTCAACATCATTCCGCTAATCTCTCCAGGCGGCTCTTATTTTTGTTCCATTTCTATTAGGCATGTTAGGAGAGGTGCTGGTATTTACTTGAACACGGGGTTTGGATTGGGGTGGGGGGGGGGGGGGGGGGGGTGGGGGTGGGTGGGTAAGCGAGTAGTATCCCCACATGGGGCACTAACCACCCCTTAGCTCCTTCCCCCTGTACCTCCTCAAATTCTCTACAGAGTGGCGTAGAGACGTCGGACCGATTTGGGGGTGGGGGGGGGGGGGGGGGGGACGCGAATTATCTTTGTTTAAAATTAATCGAGGATTATCCGACATCTTTCGATTTCTTGTTGACAAATTGTTAGGTACACGTGCCCCCATACCCCCTCCCCCCCCCCCCCCCCCCCCCCCCCTCCGGCGCTACGCCACTGCTTCTCTCCGCCCAGTTTTAGCTTTACCGTCCTTTTCTTTTTTTGTTGCAAGTGCCCATCTACTATTTCTGTCAGATAAATAAAATCGATGGAAAGTGAACATACATTATTTTTAAAGCACCCCCTTTGCTTTCTGTGCTTTAATTTTGGAAAATGTCTACGTCCCTCCAAGCATGAAGCATGCGATTATGTAAAAGCAAGACATTCGGTTAAGTAGGTCAATATTTTAAGATTCTTCGTAGCAAAAACGTTTGCATGTCTGTAGCCCCGCGAAATGGCTGGCCCATCGATTGGCAATACTTCAACCGCTATGACGTCATCCGTAAGACATAGGCATTATCTTTATGACGTAGTATAATGGAACATTCGGTTAAGGCCCAGTCCCATACTGACGATTTTCACGGCGAATCGCAACGATTTGACATTCGTCAAGAAAATCGCTTAGGTCGTGTTGCATCGTATTACATCATATCGTTTCTTCCCCAAAACATGGGCGTATATTTGTCACTGATACCCATTCAACTGGGGGGATGATCTATTCATTCATCCCCCCTGATGAATGGGTATTACGTAAGTCGCTACGCCCAAGCCCCAAACCGTGGCTAAATCGAGTCGATTCGTTCTAGTAAATCGTTGCGAGTCGTTGCGAGTCGCCGTGAAAATCGTCAGTATGGGACTGGGCCTTTACATCCATGTTTTCCCACTTACACATGAAAAGGTTCTTGTCGTGTTAGTCAAATGTGAAGACAATCCATGAAGGTACAGCATGAAATAAATATTTGCAGAGTATAAAGCAACACAAACACGACATAATGAATTCGCCAACCACTTGAGCAATCTCGTCCGAGCATATTCTTTATTTAATTATAATATGACTTGTTCTTATTCCGTACGTTTTGTAAATGTTTATATTTAGGAATTGTTGGGTTGTATGTTGATAGTATGTTTAACTGTATGGATATTGTTTTCAAGAAGTACACAATATAGACACAGACTATTGATTGATGTTGGTTTTGGTATGGTTGGTGTGGATGTTAGTCCGCGGCAAAACAACACATTTTCGGGAAAATCACCTCTCTCCGAGAAAAAAACTTCGCATTTAAGGTAGAAAATCCGTGAATTTTCGGGCTACATCAGCCTTTTTCTGGGCAACTCGGCTCATGAAGAAGCAACATCAACTAGTTATGTGTTAAAGACACGATAGACAATGATAGACGTTATCCGCGCAAACGACCTAACCACCCCCCCCCCCCCCCTCCAAAAAAAAAAAAAAAAAAAACCGGAGAAAAGGGGGTGCCCTTATACGCCCATGATGGGAAGCACTTTCCATCTCATAAAGGTCTCGAAGCAACATAATCATTCCAATTTCACGTTTGACTTGTTCCATTATCTTCGTAACGATGCAATGATCCGACCAGCAAGTGATCATGAATGTTATATGTTCGAGTCACGACCAAGATCAACTCAAGTAAATTGATAATTTACCTTCAACGAACACATGGTAGGGTTATTAACGGTAATTGGTAGCATTGCCGGAGCAAAACATCGCGTATTTAGGGCCCCGTTGCAGAAAGAGATACAATCGATTGTAAGTTACAATTAATTGTAAGTCAGGTCATGTGATTAAATGCGCAACAACTGATTGGTTGAAATGCGCAAATTGTCTGACTTACAAATAAATGTAACTTACAATCGATTGTATGTACAGTATAATCTTTCTGCAACGCGGCCCAGGTGATATTCAGTAGTCGTGCATGTATGTATATGATTGTATAGTCTAGAAATACAAACGTTTGGGCAACTATATTAATTTTTTTATCAAGATAAATCTATGACAAATATGCAACGCTCGTCCGAACCACGTGTTATTTCCATTTTCTTTGGCTTCATTTCCAATCGTATCTAAATAAAACGAACCAATTTGCTATGACATTGGGTATTATGCCATCGTACAACATTTGAAACTGATTTTCAATTTATCCATCCAACAAAGTTACCATGTACCTTTCACAGCTGCAGTGACGATAGTAAGCAAATAATTACCGTTGGTGAAGGTGATGGGACAAACTATCACTTCCGAGGCGATCTGGATGTAGCTATATTTCCGAAGCGAAGCTGAGGAAAGATAGAGTATACATTCAGATCGCCGAGGAAGTGATGGTTTGCCATCGCCTGAAACCAAAAGGTGATTATCTGCTTTATATTCCACATCAATTATTTTGATCACAAACGACCTATAACTAACACAAAGGGCTAAAAAGTTTGGAATAATGAGCAATTGATCGAGTCTTTTATTTTAATTTCGTCATCAGTTATGTACGCATTAACACATTCAAATGCGGCAGTAATGGAACTGTGTTGTTTTTTCCAATTAAGAAAAATGCTCGATGTTTTTACCGTGTGGTTAATTCAGACTTGACCAGAATGTATTTTTATAACAAACAAGTACAGCGTAATAATGTGCACTAAACACAGCGACACGACTACAACTGTGAGGGGCTATCCCATATTGCATGCATCCATTATCCTGATTATACGATTTTAAATCATTTGGACGAATTTTATGAGGTTTCGTGACATACATTTGAAAATTAAAAAATACCAGATATCCAACATCGCTCAAGATTACATTTATTACCCATTCAGGACTGGTCCCGAAAATAGTCGGGTCGAGGTCTATGTAGAATGCGTGCAATCCTAAAATCAAGTCATCTGCATGTCAGATATTTTAATAACGTTCCCTGTCTTCTCATCTCCATCGTTAGAGCAATGGAATAAGACAAAAGTAGACACAAGTAGGATATCACCTGGTCATATATATCAATTTGGTTTCGTTTCAATACTTATCGCATCTCTGACGTCTCTTTATTTGTGCACTGCAACATTGCTGCCAGCATTTCTAGATGTCTAACTTAATATCTCTCTACTCCGCTGTATAGAATGCCAAATTGATTATCGTTTCAACGTTCCATTCAATGACATGATACGTATATACAACCCAAAATTGTTAAGACACTCGTCCGTGACAAAACTATACAATTGATGGTACTTGGTATTTTGGGTCCTTAATATTGACATGAATATCTGCGATGTCGGCGAGAAGGATATATTTTGTAAGCAAATATGAAGAGCAAGATATTTCCACAGCCACTCCAACCAATTGTCAATGGAATGACGCAAACTATGAAGTGTCCGAGACGTGACAAGAACTCACTTTATCTTGACAGCTTGTGGAACGTGATAACATCAATACAAAACGTTGGATGTGCATTTCCGAGGCCCTCAGCCTCTTTAATATCGGATGTAGAAAAGTAGGAGTTTAAGTGTCCATCTTTATTCATGTCATGAATATAGATCTATTGTATCATAAAACAAGACGTGCGAAAGACATGAAGGAGGTTCTTCGAGCATGATGTTTTCTGTCAAAATCCATTGAACAACTCGAGTCTCGACTGAGAATATCGGCATACATCTGCGATGTTATCAATTGAAAGCAAACCACGAACTAACATGTATACACAGGGGCCGCGGAAAGGTTTTGAAAGTGGAGGGGGGGGGGCTGACCACATTGGAATTGTTATAATAATTGTTAGTTTATGCTTATGTATTTTATTGTTTTAAGTCAAAAAAGTGGGGGGGGGGGGGCTGCAGCCCCCAGCCCCCCGGTTCCGCGGCCCCTGAATATATACACGCCCCCATCTTGCACCTCCTTCGCTCGGCCAATACATTTCTGAAATTTAACTGTGATGTTTTTAAAACTTTTTTGTCGCACATGATCTTCTCTGTTAAATAGCGAAATCAATATTTCGCTAGCATCAATTAATTTTGCAGGACGAAACTCAATACAGAAGTGGCAATGACAAAGTCCAGTTTCCTTTTTTTACGTTCTGGCCTTCGGGATGTTCATGAAATTGGGTTTCCGTAGCCTCATGTTGCTGATAAAAATGGAGAGTTGCGTGGTTTAAAGGGATAGTTGAGTTTTGGTGAAGAGAGTACACTTTTTATCAAACTGAGATTTAGTTACCAAAACCGGCACCATTACATTACAATAATAGTTATAACTCCACCATGCTCGAAATGAATAACAAAATTACAAATTAGTAAAAGGCCTGTTATCATTCTAAATAGCCGTTAAAACGCAAAAGGGCGCTCTCTAAAAACTCATTGGTTTCAACCATTCAGAATAAAATATTGTGCATGTGATGTTTTGTTGAAAAAGTGATTAGATAGAGGGATAATCAACAACTATTTAAAAACCTCTTTTGTAAAAATGTTGAAAAGAGGAAGCATTTAAACAATTTGTTGAACGCCTTGTTCAAAACTATCGAATGATTGTGGGGCCCCACAATTATTACAAATGGTATGTTTATGGATATTTCAGCCATTTCTGAACTGATTTTGATCAAATAAAGTGTATTCTGTCATTAAAATTGTATGATCTTTCAAATTTGACACTCAGTTTTTCATTATCTCACAAAAAAATTATTTGGTGTAGCGCCCTCTATACCAAAACTCAACTCTCCCTTTATTCTCACTACATCAATGATCTTCTTCCAATGTGCGTTGTAACATTGATCCGCACCTCCAGGGTCTGTATAAATCGGATCGTTGCCTATGTAATACAGGGACATCCATCTTGTTCTTAAAAAAGAAATAGGAGCCCGCAACAAATGAAGAGCTTAGTTCCAAAAGGCGCTAAATCCAATTTCCATAAATATTGAGTTAATGATATCAGTACATTCATATATATAGAAATCCACGTTTTAGGACAAAATTACTCTATCAAAATCCAAATATGGAATGTTCCCTTTTCATATTACCATAGGCATGTGTACAAAGCTGGACAAAGAAACCTGCTTTTCTCCAAATTTGAAAAAATAAATGGATTTAGCGCCTTTTGGCTCTTCAAATAAGAATCGGTGTAATCTCATCAGTCTATTGATCTTCTTCCAAAACTTATCCGTACATGTACCGTATGGCCCTTTTAAACATAGATCCACTCATCCACACCTCCAGGGTCTGTAATAGGATCGTTGTAAACTTGTTACGAGAAACATCCATCTTGTCATTATGTGATTATAAAAGGAAAATAGTGAGCCCGCAACAAATAAGAATCGATTTCATCTGATACGTTCACTGGTCTTGTCCAAAATCTTATCCTTACTTGCTAACATATATACCGTCAGGGTCTCTAATCGGTTTGCTGCATATATGTTACGAGAACGCCTGTCTTGTCCTTAAAGAAAATAGGTTAAGCGGCAACAAAAAATAGTTTAATTCATTGACTTTCCTGTTCTGAAGTGTTTCCTCATGGTCTTTTTTCTTTTCTTTCAGATACAGATCCATAACCCTTTGGCATGTTTGGGGCTTGTATTTATAATCAGACCACTGTCATCGTTACCAGAACATTCAAAAGGGGAATATGAGCGTTAAAAAAAAAAGATTCGGTTTATTATCCTTATAATTATGGTCGTTATAACGTCATATTGATGCATATCTTTAGGGAATGTAACTAAATCAGATCCCTTGCACCCATGCCCATGTTTATAGAGAACATCCATCTTCTTTGTTTGAGCCTTAACAAGGGAAGGAGATGTTCAATCTCATCATTTATACTCTGAAACGGATCCTTACGTTCTTTATAGAATGTAGACCCACATCTTCCGGGCTTGCTATCAAATTTGTTGCCCCATGATGCCAGAATATTCTTTTTGCTCATGAAAAGAGAAATGGATGAGCCTTAAAAAAAAGAAGATCCTTAATTGGTTTAACCTCATCATCATTGATCTTCTTATTCCGAAACGTATCCCTCACCAACAAGGTTACTGTTTAAGTGTAAGATATTTAGATACATTCATTTTTGCTGGTAGTCCCATAGGCGGTTAAATGAAGCCATGGTTTAAATTCGTAAAATGACGTCATGTTAAACCTTGTTTGAGACAATCGTTTTACGAAAGGCCTGATAATGAAGAGTTTACATGCAAAATTGATGAACTCAATTTTGTGTTATCACTTTATACGTGTCCTTCTTGGAAACTTATCCGTTTGGTCTCTCTAAAGTTTGAGACAATAGATCCACAACTTGCTGGTATGTTATCAAATTATAAGCGAATAATGCCGCAACATCAATCTTTGTATGTTTTTTAAATTAAGAATAGATTGAACCTCAAGAAGGCAGAATTGGCTAAATTGTATTATCATTGATCTTACTTTTCGAAATAGTAGGTTTTTCTACCAGTACCAGTTTCCCCATGTAGTCAAATCGTAGATTCAAAATGCCGCGATATGAACATTCATCTTGTTCTAGAAAAGTAAAAAGCTTTGGTTTATAATCTCATCATATATCATTGATCAACCTAATCCGAAAGGAATCCCTTGCGGTCTTCCTGATAAAGTCTATAGGATATAGATCCATACCTTTCGGGCCTGTAATATCAGATCGCTTGCACGTTGCCCATAATGTTACTGGAACATCCATCACGTTCTTGAAAATAAAAATGGGGGACAGATTGAGCATCGAAAAAGGAACATGATCGGATTTTCATGAAGAGGGGAAGGCATCAAAACTCTCTATTAGTGTCTCGCTCAAGGGGCTTGTGGATCACGTTACGGGATATTCCAAGTACTACTGTAGTCGTGTAGCAGGGATATGTTCTCATCATCAGTCGTTTTGGCAAAAGTTTTCCATACGCACTTACTTTATTAGATTATATTAACCTCACGACTATAAAGCGGACTACGCAAGGCTGTATTTTCATCATATAGTTCTGGACAAAACCGGAAAATTATCGGGCTATAAAAGGGGTAGTACAGTTTTGGTAAGGCTGAACTTTAGTAACCAAACCTGGACAGTAACATTATAAACTGATAGTTATAACTCCACTATGCTCGAAATGTATACAAATTTACAAACGACTAAGTAAAAAGCCCGTTATCATTCAAAAAGAGCCATTAAAACCCAAGAGGGCGCTTTCTATAAAGGCATTGGTTTCAACCATTTTTCATACAAAATTATGCATGTGATGTTTTATTGAAATAAAGATTAAATAGAGAGATCATCAACAACTGTTTAAAAAACGATTTTGAAAATTTTTGAAAAAGTGCAAGCATTTTTTTTATTTAAAAAAAAAATCATCTAATTATTTGGGCCCCAAATAATTATAAGCTCAGATATATTTATTGATATTCCAGCCGTTTCTGGGTCGATTTTGACCAAATAAAGTTTATTCTGCCATTAAAATTGCATGTTCTCTCAAATTCGACACTCAGTTTTTCATTACCTCACAAAAAAATTGTGATGTGCAGCGCCCTCTCTACCAAAACTAAACTACCCCTTTAATGTGAAACAAAACTAATATTGATAATGTTGATAAATAGTATACAAATGATGCGCAGGTATGAGTGGGTCGGTAGGAATTGTTTGCACAAGGTAACTATGGAACTGTTAAACCCACGAGGCGAAGCCAAGTGGGTTTAGACTAGTTTCCATAGTTACCGCGTGTAAACAATTCCACCGACCCACGAAATAAACTTGCGCATCATCTGTTTTATAGAATGGGCATTGTTACGCCCCCCAAAAAGTCAAAAAATAAAAAATTACCGGATGCATGAAATAATTTTACCGGACGCATGAAATTTTTTACCGGACGCATGACATTTTTTACCGGATGCATGATTTGTTTACCGGACGCATGAAATTTGTTACCGGACGCATGAAATTTTTACCGGACGCATGAAATTTTTACCGGACGCATGATTTTTTTACCGGACGCATGACTTTTCATGCATCCAGTACAATTAATTGTCTGCACAAATTTTGCTCTCAACCAATCAGATTGCAGGGATTTATCAACCCATTCTATAATACATTTTATTGAGGAATTATTAGTTATTGCTAGTATCGTTGAAATTATTTCTGAAAGTTTGATCGCTTTGTGCAGGTAAATGCTGAATTGCATATGTAGAAGAGATTTCGTGTATTTAAAACTGCCATCAGCTTAGGCGACCACAATAATATTGATTGTCATCATCCTGTTCTCAACAATAATAATGGATATGATATATTCTGAATTATTACAATTAACAGTATGTCCGCAGCCTTTTACAATACATCCATCTTTTCATGCCCCATTATGCATGTTATGCAACAAATGCCATGAGAGAACAACTTTTTCATTTTTGTGTGAGTCTATTGCTAAATATTTGAATCTAGACTAAAGGCTGGGATAAAACAACGTAAACAGTTATTGAGAAGTATCGCCATATCTTTATTTGATATTCCTTATCCCTTTCGCACTGTTAGTGAACACAAAACTAAAGCGCTTCGAAGCTCATGGAAGCTTGATCGGTTAACCATAACAAATAATGCATACGAACCAATGCTTTATGCGAATTATTTGTACGAGAGGAAAGTATATACTGTATATTAATTTTGTGAATATTTCAATATAAAGCAATTTGCGATGTAAAAACTAAACAAACAATAACGTCGCCATATTATCCACGTGGGTGACACCACGTCGCACGGTATTGTTGTCGGGAAATACACCACCGCTTAATCAGTTAATCAAGCGCTAACTAACATTATTAATGCGATTAATCAAAATCGATTTTGCTCAATTAGGCGGCAAAAGGACAAGCAGAATAAAGGTATGTACACATCTAAAAGCGTTGCACACCCACGTCAATTATTTCGCTTAAAACAAACGCACACGTTCCTTTACCATGTTTACTTAATAATCATTATATACCGATTTTTGTTTCTACCGCTGAAAACCGTTGCATGTGCAATAAGGGGTGGTGAGGATTATAGTAAAAGCAATTGCACAGTTTGACTTGTGATAATACTAAGCTTGCGTGCAGTTTAAAATAATTACATGTACGACGAAAACTTTCACCGCCATTATTATATCGGTAAATAATTCGTGCTTACATGCACGTCGTCACTATCAAATTAATGATAAGATTCAGATTAAATTCCAGTGCTTATTTTACTGCTCGACGTTTAAATGTTTGAACAGTGTTTATCATGTTTATAGTGTACTTCATTTAGCTCATATACAGGACACACATCCCTTTTAGCTAAAATTATAATTTTTAAATGGGAAAACAATGTCATGCATTTTATTTCTGTGATCAACATTAAGATACAAATTTAAGTAAATATCATGCATGCACAAAACACACAAACACAGGCAAACATACATGCATATACATACCAATACACAAACACACACACACACTCACACACGCACACACATACTCAAACATGCACTAACGAGTATACAAAACACACGCGCACACATACGCCTATATACCGGACAAGACAAACAAACACATGTGCAAAAACATGCACACACGCACACACACACACACGCACACAGACGGACCCACACACACGCGCGCGATCGTCATTGTCAATTGCCAGAGCTGCCAGAGCAGGCCTGAAGCGAATGTCTATGTTCGAGGAATGAGGTTAGTAAAATGATACCACGGCGAAATCTAGGATCTGAGCATTCCAGGTCTCATCAAATGTTTTAGCTTCTAGTGAGTGTCTCTTTGCCCTAGTTTCGACCATTGGCGTATAGCAACAAGGGAGGAGGGAGGGGGGAGGGGGGGGGGGGGGGGCAACTTCACCCACCGCGGTGCATTCTTGTTGTTCGTGTTGTCATCATCCCAATTAGAGATGCATCAATGTTAAGGCCACCGGGAAATGCGTACCAGAAGACACATTTTTTCATTTTTTGAATGGCTCAGCGTAATGCACAAATTATGGTTCTACATTATATTATTCAATTCCATAGTAACCATTAATTTATGTTTATATCACATTTATATGATGAAATATTTCTATGATGTTAAAAATTGGGATACAAATTTGAATCGTTTGTGCGTACAATATTTTACAATCCAATCAAATAAAACAAAAATTATAACTTCTCATGTTCCCTTACCTTATAAATATAGCCAAAATAAATGATATACCTTACTCCCCCGCCTCCCCCTCCCCCTTGACCTATATTAAATCTGGCTATGCCACTGGTGTTATATGATATGATGTTATCATGAGCTGAGGTGGGATGTACACTCACGATCCTACTTGCATGGTGTATAGCCTATAACAAACTGAATAAAAAACGATGGCCCACTTTAATCCTCCGACGCCGGTGGGTATCGTTGCGGGACTCCGGGCACTTTGGCACAATTTCTCTCCACCAAATTATTCAGCGTGACCCGATTTCCTGGAGTATCTGATGGCGACTGTATTGTATAATACAGTGCTCTACATAGTATAACATGTGTACAGTGGTGGAGACACGATCTAACCCAATGGGGCGGGGCGGGGGGCAAGGCCAAAGGCAGTTACGTATAGGTCCTACCGTTGCCCCACTGCTTTTTGGGGCACCTTCATGTATGTCTTTATGTTCATTCGTGTGACATACATTGCTTGATTCAAATTAAAGGCGTGGAACATGTAGAACGTACGTGCCCCCGTATAGAAAACCGCAACTGGGTAAAACTGCCGGGAAGGAATTCAGGATTCCAGTTAGGGGGGAGACAGTTTAAAAATTAGCAATGTAAAATATTAATATTTTTATTTTTAACTCTCTTTATTTTGTACAATTTACAATGATTCTTCTTTATTGTGGTTAGTCCTGAGTTTTGATCATCAGTATACGTATTTGTTTGTGTAATGATCACTTAGTTTCGAACTACTCCGTCCGCTCTTAAGTTTTCAGAAACCAGCTTTATAGATGTGGTCTTACCTAAACCACCCAAGCTCTGTACGATAACCCATAATTATAACTAAACCTAAAACCTGAATCTAACTGTGATAATATATGTACTAACATAATTATGTGCATATTGCCCATTCGCTGTGAACGTCCAAAAAAAAACTTACTGTTATAATATTATAGACAGTAAAGGCTTCAAAGGGACTAAGTGACATTGTCCAAATTCTCAAAATCCAATTGGAATTCTAGCGGTTTTCTCATACCTTGTTGTATTCGTATTAACAATAAAAGCATGGGACAGGTTTCGGTTTTTAAAATTTCCCTTTCGTTAAAAAGATATTTACGATTGAAGTGTTCAGATGTTCAATTATCCACTGGACCGCGAAAACCGTGTACAAAGTGAGTGCAATGAGTTAGTGAATATCTCTTTGCATTTTTGCACATTACTCGGCCATATAACGTCCATTTAACTTGACATTTTCACACAATACCCAGTGGGCAATTATCAGATAATAACAATATACATTGTATCAACCACTCATCACTTTTTGCGCATGTCAACAAAGTTACTATAGATCCCTTTAATGCTCAATATTGATTGGATGTTAGCATAGCAGTAACTTTGCAATACTTGTACACAACGTTGGCAATTGTTATGAAACAAGGCACTGAACTGCATACCATGCATACGATGTACTCCATCTCAAATGATGCGTTCATTACTTCCCTGGGCTATTGCTACTTCTGAACAACAAAATCAATTTTTATCATCATAATCAATGTTCATCATTCATATTACAGTATAATATGGACTTGATTTTTGTACCATCAATACGGTAGTTGTAGCGGGACTATTTAAACTTTGGTATGGAAATCAATGTTTCCAGAGAATAGGGTCCCAACCGCTTGTTCGAGCAAAATATTAATCACGTTCTAGTTTATTTTCCCATTGATAACTAGAAATGACTTTCGCAGGGCGGACGTGTGTTCATCCAAAACAGAAATAGTTCAAAAGCCATGCAGGCCATGTAATACAAGGATGGATAATAATGTGTATCCGTCATGAACATTCATTCAGGCTACAACAATTATTCGTGCATGTTGAACTAGCATTCTCCTCCACCATCCCCCGCCCATGCTATTACGTTACGCAGTGGGGGTCAGTAATCAAGGGTCATGGGGGGGGGGGGGGGGGGCGCTGAATGTAACCAACTGCATATGTGGATCGGGACTCCATCCGAATCGTTCGAATAATAACTGTTCAGCCCATAGGTTCCGTATAATACATCGGCGACTTCATCATGATCTTAATATTATGAAGATTATAAGATCGACCCTTTTTAACCACATTAGCGGTGATCATATTATAATTTGAGCGACTAGGATGTTTTGCTGGAATATTTTTAGCTATAAAAGTTATTTTAATTCAAGAAGAAAAAGGCCCATTTGTATAAAGTATATTATAAACGCGTATCATTGTAGTTTAGAGAATAGGATGATATTGAAATGTTGTGAATGTATGAGCAATACTTCGGTTATCCAGGAACATGGAAGTTAAAACCAAATACAGAAGACCTTCTGGTGGTAAAACGATTATGGTGACATTATCATACCTTCATGCCTTCGGGAACGTGACGTAGCCGCTAATGCTGATTATTATTCAAAATGTACCACAAAAATGTTCCATAAAGAACCAACATGAAATTAAGCGACGACAAAAGAAGTTGTCGATGATGAAAGTAGTTTCCGCGGCGCGAGAATATCTTTTGACATTGAACCATTCGTTATATCTCTTTTCGTTATATTAAAATGTGTTTTCTTTGTGTCCCCCCCCCCCCCCCCCCCAAAAAAAAAAAAAAAAAGAAGAAAAGATTAATGCCACAGGTGTAATGGCAAATACATTATCATAATATCATTCGCCCTGTAATCGAAAGCCGCATCTAAATTGATGATCCGTGTACGTTCCATACTGTCGTACCCGACTGTTTTTGGGGGTAAATTGACACCCAAGTTTACTAAAGTGGGGGTTTCCCTTTATCAACAAGTATGCTTGTTACTGAAATAAACCGTGATATTTAATATAACTATAATTATAATAGATTATATGTAAGGTCATGTTTCAAGAATATGACGATTGGGCCCCGTAATATAAAGAGTTATGATAAATTAATCGATCTGATTCCCAGGAGGTAGGGAATTGGATCAATTGGTTGGTGCATGTATTAAAGCATTGAAGCTGAATAACAGTTTTGAGACACCCCTTAAACAAGAAACTGAACGATTCGCTTTTATCCCCGACATGGTGAGGGAATGTCATTCATCATCTGTAAATATTTGTGATGATTATTACTCGACCTATGTATATGATTGCTAGGCGCTGACTTATTTATCGCCGATAATGATATTCCCAGCTCTAAAAAAGGGTGATAAGTTTGTGTTTATCTTGTCAATTTTTTTTCTCGATTTTATCTAGGTTAAATCACGTAAGAGGATTCAATAGTTCGTGTATTCATTGTTTCCTTACCGTTCCGTCAATCAACACTCCTTCGGCTTATATTATGCGCCAATTGGCACAATTCCCCCTGTGTATAACCACGCTGCAATTAGATTAGCACGGCGAAGCGAAGGTATACTGGAAGCGCATTGAAAGGAATTCCCTAAAGAAAAAGTTAACCGCTATCGGTTGTCTTGTCTAGCATAACATCGTCTTAGAGGAGTTTCTGTCGGTGCTGATGACAATTTAAAGATGATAAAACGTGGGGATGCTACACCGCGGGTCGCCATTTTGAGCAAGGCCAGTTTTCGCCCACTGTGCTTACTGATCTAATGGTGGTACACACCTTGCGTAAAGCCCTCCGCACACAGAGCCGACTTGACCCGATTCGACTGGTTTTCAGTCCGTTCAGCTCAGTGTACGTTGCCTCAGGACTCCCTTTTGTGCCGGTCAAGAGCCAGTCGGAGATCATTCGAGGCTGATTCAACATGTTGAATCGGCTCCGACTGAGCGAAACCGACTCTAGCCTGCCTGAGTCGGGTCGAGTCGGCTCTGTGTGTGGAGGGCTTAAGGCGTTCGCAAGATGGCACCACGCGTCTGAATTACGAATCCGAACACCTTTAACAAGTTCGATAGTTTCATATCTACTAAAGATTACGAAAAGTTAATTTGATGTAGATTATCATTCATCGCGTCGAAGTTGATAATATCTTGTTATAAATCAAGAAGCTGGAAACTTACTATTTGTAAGGCGACGTTTCGCCGGTGACGATTCCTGCATGTAAAAGACCACTCTACACTTTGGAGAGTAGCCAGAAGAAGTCAGTAGTTCACTGGCGAAACGGCGCCTTAAAAATAGTAAGTTTCCAGCTTCTTGATTTATAACAAGATATTATTACGAAAAGTTATTTCATAACACCAATGCAATGTTCTAAAGTATATGTTTTATTAATTGGTCAGAGGGCAAACTTAAAGGTGCACCTGTAAAGTGTCAGACATTGCCCAAAAATGACATTTGAGACTTCAATCCTATACCAAAATCATTGTCAGATATGTCCAAATGATGTGTGAAAGTTTCATTGAAAAAGAACACTGCTTTCCTGGTTAAAAAAGCGAAAATTTGCGTCAGCTTTTACAACGAATTACTGTATAATGTGTATGAGGTTTATTACCGTTCATAAACGCTCTTGAGCTGAATGATTATCAATGATAGATATCGTACTAAAGGGGCATTTTAAAAAATCTAACCGTATGTTATTCTTCTCTTAACATAAGCCAAACAACACGGTAGAAGAGAAATGTGGAAGCTCCAAGTAACTTTCGTGGAGTTAGACACTTTACTGGTTTCACTTTAACTCTATGAGTGCAATGGTTGACAACAAATGGTACACATTATTCCTATCCAGATCAATTGATTTGCTCCTAACTGCACAATGTATAGACTCGCAGATTTCTTATACTATAAAACAACATTAATTTGCGTTAGCCTAAACCTGTATAATTATTGTCTCGAATATGTTTGTGCTGTCAAAACTTTGTATTGGTGTCCTTGAATGGAAAGCCGTATGAATACTCAAACAGGCCCGTAGCCAGGGGGTAGCCAGCCACACACACACATTCAGAAAGGTCCACTTTTTATCTGTTTCGGGTCCACTTTATATCGGTCTCGACCATCTAAACCAGTGATCGGTCTTGTTCACGAGTACACAAGTAAATTAATTATGACAGGCAGTAAGTCTCATTTATCAGACACTGACTTGGTAAAAATGGGAACCTGACATGGTGTCACTCAAAGCGCCCTAAAACAAAAACTACACGTCCAAACTTACTGTTATTGGTATCGTTGTTCATTGGAAAGGACTCTCTATCCGATGGATATAATCATGTTGTTATTCTATTTTGGGAAGTGCCCCGTTCCGTTTTTTGGGGGCCACTCTGTATATATACTTTAAAAGTTGTACTATATGATTAATTGACTGTAATACATCATCGGTAGTGCATGTACATGCATTAGGGAGCAACATCATGCCCGTTCTGCAGCATGAATAATTCGTTTAACGCCAAAGGCATTATTTTGTTCCCCCATCACGTAGATTCTCCATTTAATTACTTGTCGACGCCTTCTGTTTCCCCTTTCACCCCTGAGGTGGTCGAGGAGACTCGATTTAGAAGTCCTCGTTGGTCGATGTTTTCTTCTTAAAGGTAATCGCGATAAGTGGTTGTCGCCATGCTAGAAATTGTTCCTTGTACCCCAGTTGTCCAGGTCAAATAACAAACAAATCGTTCTTTAGAATCCATTGGTTACGGGATTGTGTATAGGCTATATCATGTAAAATATATACAAAATCAGAGTCTCTCGTAGGCAATGGACAGTCCCATTTCTATACATATTATCCGCGTGTCAATCGTGAACCTGACTTTGATTTCGAACAACATTGGTTTGCAAACCAATCATCTTGCCCCATCAACTTCAGTAAAACTTCAGTAAAAAAACATTTCATGAATCGCTTGGAGGGGCCAGTTCCTTCGAAATAAAAGTTGTTGTTCTTTAACTGTTAAATGACTGATTGATATTGATTTAAATAAATTGCATGTAATAGGGAAATTGTCATTCCCCCCTTATAGATTAAAGGTCCTCCACATATTATACCAAAGTAAATTAGATTGCATAATTGATTACACCACGGGTCACCACAACGCTATTCATGTTATTCGTGGTTTAACATTAAAGGTGAGCAGCAAAATTGATACCAAATTAAAGCCTAACCATTTCTTACACAATCATTTAGTTGGGCCAATGCTACTATTCAGCTATAAAACGCGGTGTATTTTGAATGTAATAAAGAGAACGTTCGTTGAATTCCCCCGCATTTTTAATTTATAGTAGGAAAACCTGGTATATCATAACTGAAATTTGTGCAAAGATTGACCACATCTAACGCTATTTATGTCATTACTACATTTTCATTAGAAAGTGAAGCAGCGAATTCGTTACCGAATTAATGTCTTCAGATAACACTTGACGTATAGCACAAAACTTAAAGAGATCTGCTATTCTTCGCAGATCTTTCAAGGTCTTCATTATTGAATTCACGCATTTACCTATATATCCCCTTTTAAATATTGTATCTTCTCGTAAATAATCATTATTATGTCCGTGTCCACAAACCTGACCTGCCTATTTTCATCCAAGTCTACGTTGGACGATAGTGATGTAAGTATAAATAAGCAACAAATAGTTTTCCAAGCCGCATATTATGTTCATTTGAGTTAACCTTATGTTGCCAGATAAATGCATCTGGTGTCATAATAATACGTTGATCCATCATGATCCAATGTAGGCAATATGGTAAAAACTAATCTATCGGGATTTGTGAATATGGACCTAGGTTCGTTTAGAACAGTAGTTGATTAAAACTATTTTGGGGGACTCTTGGATTTGATTTTGTTTAAAGATAGACAGATTTTTACTGGGAAACTTAAGGTCATTAACACTTCAATTCACAGTGATTTGTCGTAACATAATTATGTCAACTGCTCAAAACGTCATAATATTTATTGTTCAGTGTAGACATGTTAGAAGCCAATTTAAAAGTTATTTCAAATAGAATTACTAGAACAAACACAAACTGTCATGAACAATACAAACCTGACAAATATGCGAGCGTCTCTTTATAAACAATTGTTTATAAAACATCCAGTAGGATCCTAGGAGAAAGTCCTTGCTGATGTCATTAGGCTTATGAAATTATTGTTTGAAAATGCCTTTTTTAGGATATTGATCGACCTTACTCGTATCTTTTTAATTTGTTTTAATTTGTATTTGTTCACCCTCATGCGCGAGACGAGACAGATATGTATTAGCTTAAGTTACATCTAAATATCCTATACTATCCTAGTTGGTTGGTTCATCGCAAGTGCATATTTGTCTTAGGGATAGGTCAGGATTATTGATTGGGCAAACAAAACTAATATGATTAATTTGGTGCGTTTCCATGACACCATGCTGTTGGGCAAATGAGCAAACAATATCGCATCATTAACAAAAATTAACAAAAAGTTTACATTTCGGCATGCTGCTTGCATCTGTGTCGTTATAATAATGTGGCTATATTTATGTATGCATGTGTTACAATGAGGTAGACTATGTTTTAATTTGTCTCGTTGCCGTACGTCATCGTCATAATGTTCTGAATGCATGGCAATTATGGTATGATAGTCTTGAATCAGGATGTTAACCAAATATCTACAAAGCATTTTTAGAAAATTGATGCATTTCACCTGATTAAAGGGACATTTTCCCCAACATATAATCCCCTTTGATTATGTTCTCTAAAACACAATTTCATGCAAATACGACCAACATTGGCCTTTTGAGCAAGGGTGAGCATCATTCAAAGTCACTCGCTGTACAGGATAATCCCATTCATCGCGAACACCAAGGAGGCTGCCATTGATGTTTATGAAACTCTAATCGCTCTAAAAATGTGACGTCAAACCCGAACTACTCTTTTTGTTGGCTCACGTTTTGCCTTGTGTTTGTGCACAAACCCCGCGAGCTGCGAGAGCTTACACAAAGAGGCCGAGCTTGTTTGTTCGGGTTTGACGTAGCATGTCGGCGCGAACAATTCAAAATCCGGGTTTCAAAAAATATAATGGCAGCCTCCATGCTATACGCGATGAATGGGATTAGCCCATACAGCGATTGACTTTGAATGATGCCCCTCCTTTGTTCAGAGGGCAAACATTGGACATATTTGCATGAAATTATGTTTTAATGTATAGAGAAATTAATCAAAGGTAAATAGATGATAATATTAATAATAATAATAACTTCATTTATATAGCGCTTTTTGCAAAAAAAAAATGATACAAAGCGCTTTAAAAAAGCAAAAACAAAACACAAATACAACAAACAAACAAAGAATAAACAGATACATAATTACAAATACAACCCTGCAAATTGTACAAACAGCAACTTAGCACAATTCAATAAAGAGGGCAACCAAGTAGATATGTGTGTCTAAAAGGATCTAAAGACATACTTCAATATTAACTTATTACTTAGGATACAGGTGGGAAAATTTCCCTTTAAAGACACACGAGTTACGCAAAATATGATTGCACAACATTACAATATGTTGCCATAATTATGGTTCTGTGTGTAAAAAATAAATCAAGATAATGTATTTGAATAGTAATATAAAGGTATCTATCATGTATAAGACAGTTGTAATGTTTTTATTTTAAAGAATATAATACTTAAAACATAATCAGAATACGTCAACTCTAACTGACGACGAGAGTTAGCTCGGTCAGCTAGAAAGGAACGGTCAATGTTTAGCCGGACAACGTACGTCACTGCTTTACTATAATAACTGTATAGCTCCCCGAGGCCTTGATTAAAGGCTAGCTAATAGTTGATGACCTTGACAGGTCTGCTTTGTTGTTTGTTTCTCCCATTTTACGCAGTAATTTAACAATAGTTAAGCGAAACACTTTCTGCATGGCACGAAGGCAGTGGCCATAAAATTTGTTTCTTTTCTCCTGGTGTAAACAAAATGTTAATTTCGTAGATTTAGATTTTCCACCATTATATAGCATCCACGTCATGGATTTAATTAACTGACCGAAATCCATGTTCAATTACTCCAGTTCCATTTATGATGTGCCTTTCCTTCCCTTAATACCCCTTTCTGTATTGTTCAGCTCTCACTCAATCCCCTGTATCTGAATGTTATTGTATAGATATTCCCCCAGTCCTTGTATTGTCAGTCTCTTCCTTTTTTGTTCCCTCCTTTTGATTTCACTCCCTCTCAGAACCTGAAATAATTAATGCAGGTCCGCCATGTAATTACAGATACTCTTCCCATCCCCAACCACTCTCCGTCACACTCTCTCTTTCCTGTCCTTTCCCTCATCTACTGTATGATATGCCTCTTAACTTTCCGCTTTTCATTTTTTTCTGTCTCGTTCCCTTCTTCTGTCCCCTTCTTTTAATTTGTCTTCTCCTTTCAGAAACGCACCACACTTCTACAGGTCATGGACGTATACTTTCAGACACCCCTCCCACTCCCAACTTCCTTTCTTCTTCAAACGTTATCCTACCTTTTTTTTCTTCATACTTCTTTGTTCTTGGTCCCTTCCCCTTTTGCCAATTTCAGTTGATTTGCCTCGTCCATTAACATGTTTCAGAACCCCAATTAACTCATGTAGGTCCTCCATGTAATTAAAACGATGCATCAGGGTCCTTCATCTCCTTCACATTCCCCCCACACCCACCCCACCCCACCCTTCCCTCTTCAACTATGTGGTTCTTCTTTTATCTGCGTTTGTCCCATTTTCTTGATTTGCCTCAAAACCAAATCCATTAATAACTTCGATCAACTTCTGCAGAACTTCCTTATAGATATTTTCCCCAGCCCTCCCCGTTCCCTCCTCCACTCACTGCCTCTCCTTTCATTTTATTATTTTCTTCACCTTGTGTCCTTGTTTTGATGTGCCTTCTTTCAGAACCTCAGTGGACTCCTGCAGATCCTCCACATAATTACCGACACTTTGTTTAACCCCCTCCTCCTTCACACATTCCATATCATGTCAGTCCCCTCCTTTACTATTCGCCTCTTCTTTACTTTGCATCTTCTCTTATTGACCTTCTGCCCCTCCTTGTTGCCCCATTCTTTTGATCTGCCTTCTTCTTTCGAAACCCAAATTAACTCTTGCAGTTCCTCCATGTTCCTCCCACACTCTTTCCGTCCTCCGTCAGTTGCGTTTTCTCATATTGCCCTTCTCTTCTTTTGTTGTTGTTGTCCCATTCCTTTGATCTTCAATTCATTCCTGTAGCTCCTCCATTCGTGCAATTACATAATACACCTCCCACCCCCCTTCTCCTCCACACTTTCCATCCTCTGTCTTTCCCCTCATTCTATCTCTTTCATATGTGTCTGCTCTTAGTTTCCTTCGCCTTCTTCTCAGACCTATGTCACCCCATTTAACTCGTTAATTGACCCCCCCCCCCCCCCCTCCCCAACCCCTTCATTACCTCAATCGACTTGTACAGGTCCTCCATATAAAAACATACTCCCCATCTCCCCTACTCTTTCACACTCCCCTCTCCTTCTGCACTTTCACCCCCCCCCCCCTTCACCTTTCTTTCATTTATCTCTCCCTCCCATTAGTGACTTCTCCTATACGGTATGTGTTTTCTTAATTTGCCGTCATCCCCTCACCCCTCACGGAGCCTCAATTAACCCCGCGGTTCCTCGTATCTCTGATTAATGCAAGTAATTACAGATTTTCCTCCGAGGAGGTGTGCAATTCCTCACTAATGTCACCGCAAATCCTCCCGGGCTGAAGCGAGCGAATGGAAATGCATACATGTATAACCGTAACTGTTTGGGGCCACCCGTGGCGTTTCAACAACAAATTGCATTACATTCTACATTAGTTTGATCATGCAATTTGTAACGATGTTGGAAGGCCAAGGGGGCTGTGTATTAAAGTTAATTTCAACTGGAATTGAATTTATCCTTGAAATGCCACGGAACGGCAAACGTATTGTAAGGTGCCATGCGCTATATGGAAACATAAATGACATTGTGTGCATCTAACCACATTAACGACATGCCACATGAATGAGTTGGAGTATAGTGTTAATGAAAGGTCGTTCTTGATCAGTTTATTCTCAAGGGCACTCGTTCGCGCTGCTTAATCTGTACGATCTGACTCGAGGTGGATTTATCAAATTAGCAGTATTTTATTTTGTTCACTTATACAAAATGTATTTATGCCAAGATTTCACACAAAATGCTTTTATAAAGAATGATATAAACTCAACGAAGAAAATAACAGGCCTACACACGTTTTAGTTCAATTATTTTTAAAGCATCGTTGAACATATTAAGACAAGTGTTTGTCGATACATAATAAAGGTGTCGTTTCTTTTTTGCAGGTTCAGTAAAATTTGCAAAATAACAAACATATTGAAAACTAACCCACATAATTATAGAGGTTACCTGAGAAGATTAGGACGAGAAGATCACTTTTTGTGAGTTTCAGATTATACTGATCGTTAGTTTCTCAACTTACCGTCTGTCTCAGAGACGCTGAAATTAGTCTATCAATTGCAGACCTTCAATTGTTTGTGTTTGTACTTAATGTTCGCAATTATTTTAGAATAAATATATACCCATTTTTGGTCCAGCGCATCAAAGTGACTCAGTCGGTTTCGTGGTGTACCAGGATGAGTTTGGGTAAATTTTGTACATTATATTAAGAAAACAAAAGAAATGTATTCCTGTACACACTACACAGTGAGACTTCACTTCCAATTTTGTATAATTTAATCTCATATCACAGACTGTGGACTGTCAGATTTAACCATTGTACGTAGTATCCTTTTGGTTCATAAAAAGGCTATACTGAACTTTTACTGAACTGATGATGCCTGCAAAAGGGATACACTACTTTTAATTAACGGATAATAGTTTGCTGTAAAGATACTGATGGGTGAGGATGGTGAGGAGATGTCTTGACTTTAGCCTCCAGATGAGATGAAGAAATTAAACGAACGCCTTTTCTGACAGGCATGTGTACCGCAGAGGTGTCAACTACACAATCCAATCACATCCGGCCATCCCTGCGTCCATACGTACCATGAATAATCCCGACTCTCTGATGCAATGTGCAGTGATCTCACCCTGGGCCCATACACAATACGTTACTTGTCTAAACCCATTGGCCTGTATTCACAAAGGAGGTTTGTACAAACCCGGTTCAATCCGCGGTTTACATCTATGGAATGCCAATTGTAAACTGATGGAGAGAGAATGTAAATTCCTTACTTGTTAACAATGTTGATGGTACGCATTCTCTCTCCATCAGTTTACAATTGGCATTCCATAGATGTAAACCGCGGTTTGAACCGGGGTTTGTGAATACGGGCCTGAGTCTCTGATACAACGTGGACTGATCTCACCCTGCGTCCATACGTCACATGTCTTACCCGGAGTCTATGATACAACGTGCACTGATCTCACCCTGCGTCCATAGGTCACATGTCTAACCCTGAGTCTCTGATACAACGTGCACTGATCTCACCCTGCGTCCATAGGTCACATGTCTAACCCTGAGTCTCTGATACAACGTGCACTGATCTCACCCTGCGTCCATAGGTCACATGTCTAACCCTGAGTCTCTGATACAACGTGCACTGATCTCACCCTGCGTCCATAGGTCACATGTCTAACCCTGAGTCTCTGATACAACGTGCACTGATCTCACCCTGCGTCTATACGTCACATGTCTTACCCTAAGTCTCTGGTCATATTACCTGCTTGCACATGTATGTTACGTGTCTAATTATTCATTGTACACTGGCCCTCCTTGTTTCCACATATCACATGTCTTATTTTAGAGCCGTATAAAAACGTATAATCCTATGATTTAGGTAAAAAAACAGTATGTTCCCATACGTACCAATCAATACAAATGAATTAGTATTCTAATTATAATAACTATTTAAAAATCTTTACCACGACATGTATGGTCTAAAATTCATTTTATACATGGCGTCAGGTTCCCATTTTGAGCAGGTTATAACGTTCAGATCACTTCAGACTTGGCTGAAAATAAAGTTAAACAAGAAGCCCTTCTCACCAAGATGTTGACAGAACTGGGTAATCCGTGGATGTATCCTACATTCTCCCACAAAACTGGATCGCTCGTCATGCTTGTTCGAATTTCGTGTCTGTTTGTCAGGCAACCAGCTGCGAGTGACATCCACTTTTGTGGCCGATTTGTCTTCTTCTCTCTGTCATCACAGTCACGTTACGAACAGCTGGTTGAATCCAGAATATAGTTCTGTAGATTGTGTTGGGACCTGTTTTGCCGAATTCTCATCAAGGGCCTAGATTTAATATAATTTTATTTTCTCACATATCCCATTTTGATTCAAACATTTGATTCAATGAAAATGAAGGGGTTTCAGGGACGAACGCCGTACTAGGGTTTTCTATAGCTCAGTCGGTAAGAGCACCGGTCTAGCAATCCGGAGGTCTCGGATTCGAATCCCGTTGGAATCGCATTTTCTTTGCCCCTTTTCAATCATATTATATATTTCTGGTCAGTTTCTCTATTATGTAATTACAAAAAAGCTGCATCCTTTCGGTGATCCCTCGCATATATCCCCAAGTTGATTTCTATCCTTCGGGTTTACATTCAGGTTTATAATAGCTTCTGACTTCACGAGCAATGAAAATGGAGGGGTTTCAGGGACGAACGCCGTACTAGGGTTTTCTATAACTCAGTCGGTAAGAGCACCGGTCTATATAGCAATCCGGAGGTCTCGGGTTCGAATCCCGTTGGAATCCTATTTTATTTGCTCTTTTTCAATCATATTCTATTTTGAGTAATTTTCAAAGAATATTAGTATTTCGAGACAATAATTATGTCTGAATAAAGTTCTATACTGAATGTCTTCTACGTTAACTTAGCATTAAAATTAAAACCTAAAATACTTACAAGTGTACATAAGTAGAAGGACTCGTATATAGACGATGTTAAGCTGAGATGAACTAGTATACAGTTCAATTGAAAAGGGACATTCTTAAATATCGAGGGAACCGGGAAGAAAAAAAATATATATAAAGATTTGAATTTGACAAATCAACATAGACTTAGGATGAAGGATAGGCCTACATCTATAAATATGGCGTCGCTGGAGGACGAAGATGGTTATACATGTAAACCGTGGTAGCTGTGAGGCGAAGTGTAACCCTCAGGCCTTTCTTGGATGATTAATGTAATAGAAGAAAAGTGTGACGAAGGAAAAACGGGAAAGGACGCAGAAGGAGGACAACACGATTATAAAGATGTGAATCTGTTAAGAAAATATGGATTTAGGATGACGGATACACCTACAACTTAAAAAAACAAAACAAGATCACAGCGTGGCCGCAGGGGAGGACGAAGGTGATTACACAGGTAGCCATGTTAGCTGGGAGGCGAAGTGTAAACCTGTAGGCTTTCTAGGATGAGTAATATGATAGAAGATACGTGTGAAAAAAGAAGCGGGCAAGGACGCAGAAGGAGGAGAAAACGATTATTAAGATGAGAATTCGATAAGACAATATGGATTTAGGATGAAGGATACGCCTACAACTATAAACAAAACGAGATCACAGCGTGGCTGAATGACGAAGATGATACACATGTAGCGGAGAGGCAAGGTAAACCCTGATGCTTTCTCGGATGATTGAGGACGCGAAAATGGATGAAGAGGGAAGATGAAACCATATATAAAGATGTGAATTTGATAAGAAAATAATTATGAATGTTGAGTGAACGAAAGGAGGTCACGTTGTGGCAAGATTGACGAAGGTGATACACAGGCAACAGGTAGCCATGGAAGCGGGGAGGCGAATCAATTTGTACCCCTAGGCTTTTTTGGTTAAGTAATATACTATAAGACGAAGAGATAGAAGTGTGACAAAGGGAGCAGGAAAAGACGAACACGGATGAGGAAAAAGTATAAACCTGTATACTTTTTAGGATGAGTAATATAATAGAAAACAGTGTGAAAAGGTGCGAGGGAAGCAAAAAGGGGATGAAGGGAGACAAGAAAAGCAATATAAAGATGTGAATCTAATAAGACAATATGAATGTAGTATGAAGGATATGCCTACTATAAACAATTCGAGATCACGAGGTGGCTGGATGCTGAAGATGATACCTGATATAGGAGAGGTAAACCGTAGGCCTGTTTGGATGAGTTATAATAACATAACAAAGATGATAAAGGAAGCGATAAACGATCAATACGGAAAAGAAAAACCTTATGAAGATGTAAATCTGACACAGATCCCGATCATAATTATTATGGATTTAGGGTTCTAATAAATGCGATACGAGATCATGGCGTAGTTAGCCTTGGCAGTTGTAGGACGAAGATGATACACAGCTAAGAGGCAAGGTGAACCATAATAGCTTTCTCAAATGACATGAATGATGGGGGACGCAAACAAAAAGATGAAGAGGTAGGGGTAAAGTATTTCAATATGTACATTTAAGACAACATGGGTGTAGGGTGTGTGATACGAGATCCCGTTGTTGTTGGGGACGAAGATGAAACACAGGTAACCGTGGAAGCGGGGAGGCGGATCAAGTTGCACCCCTAGGCTTTCTTAGTTGAATGATATAATAGAAGACGGAAAGGTAGAAGTGTGACGACGGGGGCTGTAAATGACGAAGAGGGAGGAGAAAACGAGCATAAAGGTGTCAATGTGATAAGGCAGCATGCATAGATGTAGGATGAAGGATAGGCGAATTATACAAACAATACGAGATCGCGGCATGACTGGAGGACAAACACGAGGGAAGGCGAGGTAAACCCTTACATGCCCTATTAGGCTTTCTTGGATCGGTATTACGATAGAAAAAAGGATGAAGAAAGGAGAAAATAGGGACAAAGATGGAGGAAAGACAACATAAAGATTTAAATTGGATAAGACAATTTATGCAGGATACAAATGAATGATAATTATCAAGATCACGGCGTGATTGGAGGACACAGATGATACTCACGTGGCCAAGATGCAAGGAGGCTGGAAAACCCCATATACTTTTTGGATGCGTAATATGATAGAAATCAGAGTGATATGAAGGAAGCGAAAATGGGCGAAAAAGAGGGGGAAACCGATATTAAGATGCAAGTACGATAAACTTAAGAAAAAGACGGATGTAAAGGATGTAGGATAGTTACACATACAATACGAGATTTTGGCGTGGCTGAAGGACAACGATGATATCCACTTTGCCATGGTGGTGGGGAGGCTTCTGAGAGAAAAAAAAAAGGTCGAAAAGGTGTTGGAAACCGATATAAAGATGAAAATTCGATAAGAAAGTGGGAATGAGAATGAAGGATACAGGATACTAACATATACAATACGAGATATTGCACGGCGTGGATGGATGACGAAGATGATATATTCGTATTTCCATGGTAGCGTAGATGCAGAGTAAATCCTATAGACCGTTTTGGATGGGTCATACATTAAGATATAAACACAGAGGGAATCCAACGGATGGAGAGGGATGGCAAACGGTATAAAGGATTTAATTTGATAACGTGATAAGACAATATGATTGTATAGGACGTAGGATACTAACAAACACAATACGAGATCTCGGCGAGGCTGGAAGACGAATATGATACACAAGTAGCCATGGTAGCGAGGCGGCGAATTAAACCCTAGGCCGTTTCGGATGGGCCATACATTACAATATAACACAATTATGATGAGGGAACCAACGGGATGAAAAGGGATGGAAAACGATGTAAAGGATTTAATTTGAAAACGTGATAAGACAATATGATTGTATAGGATGTAGGATACTAACAAATACAATACGAGATCACGGCGTGACTGGATGACGGAGATGATATACACGTTGCCATGGTAGCGTGGAGGCAAGGGAATACCCTATAGGAACCTGAGATGGGAGAAAAGGGATATACCAGAGATGGAGAGACGGAAGGAGGAAGATCGATGATATCATCATGACAGGAAGGATGCGGTAGATGCCTATCGACGCCCCTGGATAAGGACAACTTCCTTAGTGATTGAAAGATAGAGAGAGAGGGACGGGGGGGGGGGGGGGGAGGGGGCATTATAGTTACTCTATATGGGGGAGGAGGGAGAATGCATGCAATAAAGATATTTGTAATACAAACAAAAATGTAAGTTTTTTTCTTCTTTAACACATTAAGAAATAGAGGGAGAGAGAGAGATGGAGATGGAGACAGTAGAAATAGAGAGGGGGATCGAGAGAGTCAAATTGAAAACCGAAGAGAAAATGAGGTGGAAATGATAGCAATATAACAATAGCTATGAGTATAAGGATCATAACGGTATGTTGTTAAATTGTGATAAATGGTTATACAACTATATACCTGTTTTTCATGAAGATTATATTCACATTTTGTCACACTGCCATCTATGCAAATGCACATGCACATGCATTTATTAGTTATTATTCTTCATGAAGTTGGAGGAAATGACATTTCATTATTCGTAGAAAACACTGCATACAAGAGTTCTGGGTAACTACCCATACAAATTTGTTTTCCGTATTAGCTTCAAAAGGAAACGAAATAGATGCCCTTGTTTTGTATGTTGTTATTCCCGTTTGTGTGATTGTATAAAGTCATGAATGGTCGCAAAAGTTAATTTAATTTGAAAATTCCTGATGGTGTTGATTGCAGAATGGCATTCCGGATGCCTAATTTCTAAACCTTTCATGAAAAGGAGAGAAATGCAATTTTCTGAATTACGGCGAATTGAGATAATAGGAGACGGTTAAGATCCTTAGCTCGAGATATCGTTTTTCCTTCTACATCTGAAGCTAATCTGGCGCAAATCAGTTAAAAGCATGCCCTGGGCTATGCTTTCTAATTCAGCAAGAAAGCTCGCAGTCGAAGAAGAAAAAGAAGAAGAAGAAGAAAAGGGGAAAAAGAAAAAGAAAAAGTAGCGGAAAAAGAAGAACAACATGAAGAACGAGAAGGAGGTAGGATAACAAGAAGCAAAGGAGGTGGGTGGGGTGAAAAGCTACGGACCTTAATGTGTTAGGTCGAATTAGAAGGTTCTGATAAGATGAGGACATGGGGCAGCGGCTTCTGCCAACTAGGTTAATGCAATCTTTGTACAACCTCTTTTCTCAACGTCCGTCCTAACTTACAGCAATGATTGATGAGCAAAACAAATAAACTATACAGATTTGAACGATCCCATTTCATTTTTGTTTACGGACAGCCCTCTTGGCTTTCAAGTCTTAATTGCATTTAATCATGTTAATGCTTGCTAGATTATATTCGTTCCCGATTATCCAATTTTAAAGGCTAAATCGCACCTGTTGCTGGGTCAACCAAGATATAAATAAAGCACATAATTATGTTTCTATAACACGCTGGTGATTGTTGCGCTAAGTTTGATACAGAGTCGTAAAACCTTTATCTTACAAAATCTATCGTATTATTTGCCTGATAATCCTGCCCCCTGTACGATCGAAAATCCCCCATGATATTCAATATAAAATTAGTGTGTGATTGGAAATGAGCTTGGATGTTTAAAGCAAATAAATAAGGAGGGCTTTTTTTAAATTTGAGTCGTCTAAATAATTTGTAAAAAGACAAAATACGAATCACGCGACGTCAATTGCGCGATTAATTCTGCTATTCCGAATCTGGCGACGCAGTAATGTGATCGAGCGGTTTCAACTGCATGCATAATGTACATTATGTCAACATCTAAAATGCTACCCTAGCTCTGTCAAGTGCCGAACTACATTGCTTGTGTAGATTCGGTTTCAAGGGCTAAATTCCACCTGTTGCTGGACAAAGTGGGATTTCTTATTACGGAAAGAAATTGTGCCCCACCATCAATGATAATAGTCGACGCCACGCCACAACATGTGTGTAGCGATGAAGATAACACAATTGTGGTTCTCACGGCATGCATAATGTTAACATCTACGGTAGCTCCGAGGCATTTGGCTTAGTTGTGGAGGTCTGATCGGACAATTACATTGCATGCAGATTTGTGAAACCACGCACATAATACTTTTCCAGTGGCTACAATTCATCTGTTGATTGGTCATATAAGATTTCCCGTTGCGACTGTTACGAATTATCGGTTTACGGAACAGTAACGAGTGGTCTTTCACTGCATACATAACGTATCTACATCTACGGTAGATCCGAGGCAATTGGCTTGGTTGTGGTTTGATCGGACAACCGCGCTGCATGCAGATTTTTGTAAAACCACCCACGCAATTCAGTCATTTGTCCCGTGGCTACAATTCATCTGTTGCTGGGTCACTTGAAGATTCCCCGTTGCGCTATGCGAATTATTTCAGTCTGTTTACAAAAGAGTCACGAGTGGTTCTCACTGCATACATAATGTATCTACATCTACGGTAGATCCGAGGCAATTGGCTTGGTTGTGGTTTGATCGGACAACCGCGCTGCATGCAGATTTTTGTAAAACCACCCACGCAATTCAGTCATTTGTCCCGTGGCTACAATTCATCTGTTGCTGGGTCACTTGAAGATTCCCCGTTTCGCTATGCGAATTATTTCAGTCTATTTACAAAAGAGTCACGAGTGGTTCTCACTGCATACATAATGTATCTACATCTACGGTAGATCCGAGGCAATTGGCTTGGTTGTGGTTTGATCGGACAACCGCGCTGCATGCAGATTTTTGTAAAACCACCCACGCAATTCAGTCATTTGTCCCGTGGCTACAATTCATCTGTTGCTGGGTCACTTGAAGATTCCCCGTTGCGCTATGCGAATTATTTCAGTCTGTTTACAAAAAGAGTCACGAGTGGTTTTCACTGCATAATGTATGTTCATCTAAGGAAGATCCAAGGCACTTGGCTTGGGTGTGGTTCGATCGGACAATCACGCTGCATGCAGATTATTTTGTGAAACCACCCACATAACAATTGTCCAGTGGCTACAATTCATTTGTTAATGGGTCATATAAGATTTCCCGTTGCGACTGTTGCGAATTATCGGTTTACGGAACAATAACGAGTGGTTTTCACTGCATACATAACGTGTCTATATAAATCTACGGTAGATCCGAAGCACTTGCTTTGGCTGTGGCTTGATCGGGCAAACCGCGCTGCCTGCAGATTTTTGGTAAAACATACACCCACGCAATTATTGTCCAGTGGCTACAATTTCGAATTATTCATCTGTTGCTGGGTCACTTGAAGATTCCAAGGTGCGATTCGCGAATTATTCCAGTCTGTTTACAAAAGACTCACGAGTGGTTTTCACTGCATGCGTTATGTATGTACATCTAAAGTAAGATCCAAGGCACTGGGCTTGGTTATGGTTAGATCGGTCAAACCGCATCGCGTGCAGGCTTATTTGTGATAATCACCAAGTGACTACTACAATGCACCTGTTGTTGGATCACGTAAGATTTCTCACTCCAAGCTATAGACTTCTATTCCTATTCAAATAACAGGCAATATGTTTCCAGATTATATCAGTTTTTTGTGATTCAGGGTATATGATCCGCTATAGGTGGACAGGCACGTAGCTATTGGCGGAGCTATGGAGGATTAATTGGGGGATACCTTCCCCCCCCCCCCCCCCCACCTTAAATTGCGAAAAGTGTGGGGGTTGAGAGGCAACGAGATGCGTAATGTATGCCCCATTCCTGATGATTAAGCACACCCTACGCAATGAGTAGCGAGTAAAAATGACTGTTGTAATAGAGAATTATTTTCAAATGTTTCTCTAATGTTTTAACATCTACGTTAGATCGGGAACACTTGGTTTTTGTTATATACATGTAGATCGAGTGAGGGCAAACAATTCCCCATTATTTATAATATGTACTTTGCTCGATTAAGGACAGGTACAGAAATACTCGGAGCTGAGGTAAATGGAAAATGTGTGTTATACCACAATCAAACCAAACACCTTCAATGGGTTGACGATAATCATGAATACGTAGGGCTTAGGGTGGAATGGCGGAGATAACAGGACTAGCAATGTAAGCTAGGAAGCGAAGTTAACCCAAGACAATTATTGGCTTAGGTGTGGTATGACAAAGCAACCGAAGATTTATTTGTATTAACACCCCCGCAATTCTATCAGCAACTACAACCAGATGTGATATAAGCACGAAAGTTATATAAAAGTAAGTTTGATGCATTTGGACCATGTTATATGATCCCAGTAAAAAAAAAATATGTTGGCCTCGAAATGTTGTTGGCCGCATGGAAAGATTGCCGGTGTAGCATGCTACAAGGGTAACGAAGCTCAGCTGGTGAGCGTAATCGCAGCATGTTGTACGTAAATAAATTGCTTATAAATAAAAACATTTGGTAGAGCCATAATGACCGATCAATGCCGTTTATACAGGTCAATTTAATAATATACATATAGTACTCAGTTTAATCAGTTATGACTACGTGAACCGTATGTGAACCACATGTGTAATATTGAAGTGCTTCGCGTGCAAAGTGGACAAAATGCTGCTTTAAAGGCATCTACTAACTTGATCTGAATTGACCATGTGAATTGGGTTTTCGATTTTTCGTTTTGTTATTGAGAAACTTATGATTTAATTTTAAAATATCTCGGCAATGGCTTTTTACAACAGTCACTAATGACAATGATTTAGAAAGTATCACGTATAGTATTTTTACTCTGCCATGTGACTTTATTTAACATGGAATTCTCACATATCCCGCAGTGGCCACATCTGATCACCTAAATTCACATGTTAGGCTTTTACAATCTTTAAATCGATGCTTTATAACGTTGGTCGAAATGTACGGGTATTAGACTTGCCCAGCATACAATCAGCATTTGGAATCGCGCTTCATGTCAACAGTACAATCATTAATGTTTCAATGGCTCACCTTCTTTGTTTTGTCTCGTTCAAAAACAAATATTTTCCCCTCAGAACTGACCAACTGGAAGATAAATTATGTTGCATGGCATATTTCACATGATTCGAATTAAATCATATGTCGGTGTGGGAACGGCTTTTTTCTTTGTAATCGAATTCAATAACCAGTTATATAGATTGCAATCGTGCTTTACTTGTAAGCAAAGAGGTCAACGGTTCAATAATTAATGTTTCAATTGCTCACCTCCTTAGTTTTGTCTTATTCAAATACAAATATGTTTTTCTTATAACTGACCAACTGGAAGAAATATTAAGCTTGATATATTTCACATGATTCGAATTAAATTATCCGACCGTCGGTCGGTGTGGGGACGTTTTTTCCTTCTTTAGAATCGAGTTACTTACACTCACTTTTCCTCGTTTATTCTGTTTCCAGGTAAACATTTATACTTTCTGCTGGATAAGGTTTCGATCTCATCATCAATCGTGGTAGCTGACTCGAGAGGACATCACAAGTATTATAAGGTAATGTGTGTAATTCCATTTAACCCATTGCTTACGGGAACCTGGTTGGTCCTGCACTAACTCTATGGAGATTTCCAAATCTAGTTTAGTTGTATGGAATTAAATAAGAAAATAACTATAGCTTCGCTATATCATATATGTTAAAAGATTAATGTGTACTTAGTATTATACATTACATATATTAAAATTACAATTCGTTAATGTATATTGTAGTACAAACATTTGATTTCATTATTGAATTTGGGACAATTTATTAATAAGTATTTCTTTACTGATATGCAGTGAATCCTTACATATTATATGTCCTCTTATTGATGCGTTCAATAGGAGCGTAGACAGACATTTTGCAAGAATATAAGGGGTTCTGGCGGGAGTCCGGGAGACGGAACATAATCAGGGGGCATACTTATTTGCTACCTAAATTTTCCTTCAAATTGCTCAGTATTTTTTCGTTGAAAATGTCTCTCAACTATAAAAAGGCCGGGCTATTTCAGTTCTTGCTACGGCCGTGAAGTGAAGTGTATAGAATACAATGGTAAATCTTTTTTTCCCCTCAAAATTCATTAATTTGCATATTTATGGTAATTTATGCAAATAAAGTCATACAATTCATACTTTTACCCATAAATCATATATTCTTCATAATTAAACATTGGTTTTCACTACAGGGCCATTCTTTGAAAAGTGAAATTTTTTCGGAAAAATTGAAGTTTTATTTTTCTGTAGTTTTGTTCCATTTTTAGAATGATCCATGTGTAAAGTTTCATGAAATACATGATTTGAAGTTTAAAATGAAACTTTTTTACTCATTTGCATAAATTTACATATTTCAATATTTTTCTAATAATCATAATTCAGAAAATAATCAAGATATCAAAAGGATAATTAGCAAGCTCATTCTTCTCACTTTCCTGTACAGGTTGATACCAACTTTGTAAAAATTCAACCTTTCATTCTTTTCTAAACCCGATATTATAAAATTCCCATTTTTCCATTCATATTGTACATGTCACACACGTGACCAACCCAAAATGTCACACACGTGACCAGACGTTGCCACATAATTAAGTACTATAAAACACAACGGTTTGATATAATTCTCATTCATTGCTATTGTTGTACTTACAAATGTATAGTACTTCTCTGGTAATAAGATGAACATTATAGCTATTCATATTTTAAAGAATTTTCCAAATGAAATTTAGTTATGAAAAAAGCGCTCCGTGCGAAGTCACACACGTGACCCATGCCATTTGACCTCTGACATTGAGTTACGTAATCCTTATAAAATCTTTTGTGTTAGGTTTGAAAGACTACATCATATTCAAGTCACATATGAAGTAAAAAATCATTATAGTCTCATACTTACTGAAATATAAGCATCCCATTTCAAAATTTGTCATGTTTTGGGTCACACACGTGACCAAGAATGGCCCTACATATGTTCTTTAGACCATTTGGAATAATAATACAACAAATTTGTTTGGAAGAGCCAAGTTCTTCCTTATGTTTTCTATTGTTTTTATAATTTCTTATGTATTTCTTTGTTTTTTAACTTATGTATTTGATTGTTTTTGTTGTTCATTTTATTTCTAACTATAATTCAACTATTTTGAACACCAAAACAAACACCTAAAATGTTAACAAGACCAAATAACCAATGAATGATATATCTCTTTTTACGAAAACTGATATTTCCATATGTTTTGTACACAAATCACGAAATTGAGCGATTTTCGGGCTGACATGCATAGACAAAAGGTCACGTGACTTCATAACGGTAGGTCCGATTTTCAAAAAAATTGTTTTGAAAGATGCGCAAGACCCAAAAGAAAAAAGTCACCAAGCAGCGGGGCGTCATCTTTACGCGTTCCGGAGCAATACAAAAATCGCGGAGCGGGGGGCCATAATGTCCCCCGGCCTTATTAGGGTTAATGGCAAACACGTTCCGTCCGTTTGAATATGGTAAGTTTTATTCTTAGTATCTTTGCACGCAATGCTATACCTGGCTTCGAGCGGAATATGACCGACTTCAAACAAGAGTTGAAGGAGCAGCTATAAGCAGCTAGAGTATCGACTTACATGAGTTTAAAGCAAATTTGAACGGTTTTAGGTTGCAAAGACGCATAATTTATTAAGGGTCGAAGGAGGCTAGAATGCAAAGCGTTGTGATACTGGTCAGGAGCGAAACATATTATAGCAATCATAAATGTAGGATTATGATATTAACATAAAGATGTCAGCAGAATATCAGTTAACATAATAAATCTACATTATGAAGATCTATTAGACCTTCGAGGGAATATGACCGACTTCAATCAAGAGTTGAAGGAGCAGCCATAAGCAGCTAGAGTAAATTTGTACGGTTTCAGATTACAAATTACGCTTATTAAGGGTCGAAGGAGGCTAGAATGCAAAGCGTTTCGATACTGGAGTGAAATTTATAACAATAACAAATGGAAGATTATGGTACGAACATAAATAGCAGAATATCAGTTCATATGATAAATCTTCATTATGAAGATCTATTCGATGGGGGTATGAGGTATGACCGACTTTAAAACAAGAGTTGAAGGAGCAGCTAAATGAGGATCTACTTTCATGTGTTAAAGCAAGTTTATACGGTTTAGATAACGTAGGCATATTAATAAAGAAATAGTTGAGTTTTGGTATAGAGGGCGCTTCAAGAATTGTTTTGTGTGAGAGGTAATGAAAAACTGAGTGTCGAATTTGAAAGAGCATACAATATTAATGACAGAATAACTTTATTTGATCAAATTCGGTTCAGAAACAGCTAGAAACTATCAATAAACATATCCGATCGGAATAAATGTAAGATCCCACATTATTTTATTTGATGATATAAGACCAAACAAAATAAATTCTTACGCTTTTTTTGGAAAAATTTACAAAAGAGGTTTTAAAATAGTTGTTGATGATCTCTCTATCTAATCATTATTTTAACAAAACATCACATGCACACTTTTTTAGTACAAAATGGTTGAAATCAATGCGTTTTTAGAGAGCGCCCTCTTGTGTATAACGGCTCCTTTTTTTAATGATAACAGGCTTTTTTACTTAGTCGTTTGTAATTCTGTATACTTTTCGAAGATGGTGGAGTTATACCTGTTATTTTGTAATGTTATGGTACAGGTTTTGGTTACTAAAATTCAGTTTGACCATGTTGACCAAAACTCAACTATCCCTTCAAAGGTAGGAGGTCGTATAACAATCATATTATTTAGGATTTTTGTTTGAACATAAATAGCTGAATATCAGTTACAATAATCAATCTAGATAATGACTACGTTCTATTGTACCTTCAAGGGGAATATGGCCGACTTCAAACAAGAGTTGAAGGCAGTTGAGGGTCTATATAGTATACCTACATGAATGTATTAATCAAACGTAACTACAGATTAAAATACAACTAGGTATGCATATTTAGACATTTTAAAGGTAGTAAGAAAAACACTAAAGGAGCCGAGAAATCAAAGCGGGTATATGGAGTGAAATGAATAACAATCATACATTCAAGACAGTGGCGGATATACGGGGTGGGGGGGGGGGGGGTTAGGGGGTTTAAACCCCCCCCCCCCCCCCCCCTTGGGCTGCCCAGTGAAAATGTGATGTGCATAGAAAAACGCCATCATGTGTCCAGACCCACACAGTATCCGCATCGTCATTGGGTAACCCCCCCCCCCCCCCCCCCCTTAGCCAAAAGCTAGATCCGCCCCTGCAGGACTGTAGTATAGGAACATAAACTGGCTATTGCCGTTGGACCTCGGGTGTGCATGAGAAGGAGTCTTTAGGTTTAACACTTTGATGCAAATCGGTCTTGAGTGTTTTAATCCGTTCCCTCCGAGATTCTAATAGCTCCATAGATGTTTTACATAACCCACCAGGTTCCCGTATGCAAGTGGTTAATACATTAATAACATGTATTTCTGAATCCCCATCAAGCAAGATGTGTGTACGGTGGACTATCCATTTCAGCCACATGTATATCATGAATAATCTGTTGCATCTATGAATATAAGCAGCCAGGTATGAAGCATTTCTAAATAAATTAGAAAATGGGAGGTGTGTCGCTTGTCAGTTGTGAAGGAGAGTCGTACGTGTGCAGGTGTCTTTACGATAGACCTGCGACATGACCACGACATTTACAGACTTCTCTGTCTGTTCTTGTCGTGAAAGCATCTAACATTTCATTTTGACTACTTCCACTTCCACGACAATACTCATTTCATATACGAAATTCAACCACGACAGAAAATGTACATTTCGTACAGAAAATCATAATTATCGGGTTTCATCGTGACCGGGGGGGGGGGGGGGGGGGGGGGGGGGGTGTTTCACAAAGATCCTAAGTTGAACTTAACTCTAAGTTGGACTTAAAAAGTAAGGAAAGCCATTAGTTTCTTTGAAAACAAAATATAAAAGTCCTTTTAAAAGGCATAAAATGATGTTTTAAATATGTTAATATTTTTCTGTTATCAAGGAGATTTCATGTTCTTCATGTAAAATTTATGAAAAGTCTAGAATAGTTGCATTTTTGCTTTTTAATATATTGTATTTGAAGGCTACAAATTGCTTACCGTACTTTTTAAGTCCAACTTAGAGTTAAGTTCAACTTAGGATCTTTGTGAAACACCCCCAGGTCTTTATGGTGAAGCGAGTTTCAAACGACGCTGCTCCAGTGCGCAGTTGGCTATTACACAAAATATAGTGTAAAGGCCACCACATCATTATTTTACATGCGATCTGTCAACATGGATTTGACCACACCTTCACCTAGTACGATCTATCATAATTCATGTTGGCATCCCATGTACTTTGCAAGAATCCATAGAGGTCACTTGCAGGGTGCGCTGGCAGAACTACAGGCAACCGCCCATGATGGCGGACCCTATCATGACTATAGCGTTTTATATAGTCAATAATCAGTCACGTATACTGTTTTCATTGAAAATGTATACCTTTGTTCAGTAAATTCATGTATTCGTATTTGTGTAGTAGTTTATTATTATTTTTGTAAACAAATGTTTAAAAAACTTGCATGTATAATGATCATGAACTATTTTGAAAACACATCAATAATAATTACCCCAAATCCACCCTCTTCCCCCTTCAATGGAAATACAATGGGGATACAATACACCTAGTTTTTACATAAAACAGTTGAGATAGTTATTTTTCTGCAATGTTGCTATGTAAAGTTCCTATTTTTTCATTTTGTTGTGTTATGGACACATAATCTTGAACCATACAGCTTTAAAACACACATTTCATTAAATTACACGTTGTGTCCATAATTATGACCCCCCCCCCACCCCCCCCCCCCCCCCCCCCCGCCTTCAAACTTGACTGAACTCTACAACACACCTTCCATGGAACCAAAATCCACCACGTGATTAGTATGTACATGCGGTGTGGAGTTAATGAGGTGCTATAACGGCACGCTAATGGGAATTCTCCCCTGTGCTGTTTGACCTTAGCTAAACTGTAATGGAGTGCATGTATAACTAGACCAGCCTTCCTACACACACCTCTCATTGAAATAATATACCACATACACATGTACATTAAAGGGATCTAGTAACTTTGTTGACACGTGCACAAACGGAAGAAGGGTTGATAAGATGTACCTTTATATTTCTGTAATCGGTTATGTCCACTGAGAGAATGTGTTATAGAATCCCATGAGAAAATTAATGTCATAATACGCAAAGTGACATTTGCTAAGTTAATCATTGCACTAACATTGTACACAGTTTAAAGTCTCCCAGGGAGAAATGTATATCAGACCACTTGAATTAGACCGGAAGAGAAATGTGGAAAACTCAAACCTGTCAATTGTTTTAGGTTTCGTGAGAACTGCGTGAGTTTTGAGTAAATTTTGTGGATTTTAAAAATATGTAACTAGATCCCTTTAAGTGTGAAGTTTAGTGAACTTGTCCAAGTGCGTGGGTGACACGACTCAACGCTTTCTTATACAGCTTATTGCCATTCTAATCTGGAGTCAATAATCACATTATTAAGTGCATGCAAACACACTGTATAATCATCACCTATAACGCCACATTTCTAACTGTTTGCATGCGATATTATTGCTTGCCTGTGGCATCTTGGCGTTATCGCGTATGATCGGGTATGCTTTACAGAAGAAGAAAAAAAAAGATTAATCATTCGATCGTGTATTTCATTAGATGAACCATCATTATTGTAATGCAAGTATTAAAGCCTCTGTGTCCCTTTTGCACCTGTAAGCATACGTCCCGCCACCTGACGAACCACAACAAAACAATACAATAATAATAATTATAATAATTCCCGCTGCTCTTAGACTATGTAATGCGTGTTACACATACTGTAATTCCACCTTCCACAAAAAACAAAAACAACTTAAAGGGGAACACCAGGCAAAGAACAACACATTATTATATGTTTTGGTACCGTTTTGTGATATCAAAATATATACCCAACATTTTGCAAAGGGTTGTGTATTTCATAAACAAAGCACTTAATTTCCACCACTTACGGAACCACTGCTATTTCCTGGTTCCATACGGGCCAACCATTTGCGAGTGCGCCAATGCTATTCACGCGTACGTTTGTAGACAATAGATTCCCGAGCGATTCGTTCGCTCTGCACACACATCGCAATTCACCGCACGCATCGCAGTCTTCGCATTCAGACCGCATGAACGCATGCTTTAGAATGGTGATGCGTTTCCAATTATATATATTTTTTCTGGAAACATATTTTTGTGAACTTGTTGATGGAATGGAATACTAAAGATGTTACCTTTCTTTAATAAGAATATTATTTTTGGGTGGTGGTACCCTTTAATCATGAACTAAAAACGACTGTCTTTAAAGTATTGTAATATAACCAGACATTTTAAAGGTTTGGGTAGGCTTTGTAAAACATGCGTGGTGCGGCTTTTATTCTGTCGGGAGATTCTGCCTGAATTAAAATGCAATTAAAGTCTAAAGTTCTTTGGAGAATAGTGGAAGATTAAGTGATAAAGTGGAACGTGGGTGAACGCCTGGGATTCAACACGAAGAGCTAGATGCCATCTCTGATAATTTTATCAACTATAGTCTCGGATTGCTAGAAGTCCGTGCCAATTTTAACAATTTCTTTTTCCAGCCGACGAGATGACAAGAAGTCGAGTAGAATATTCCTAGGAAATGTCGGAGTCGTATTTCCTGGTTGAGCCTGTTCTATTATTTTATTAATTAAAGGGATTTAGTAACATTGTCCAAATCCTCAAAATTTACTTAGAACTCTAGCGTTTTCTCTCATACCTTGTCATATTCATATTAACAATAAAAGCACTGGACAGGTTTCGTTTTTGTTTTTATTTCCATTTCGTTCAAAATATATTTACGATTGAAGAGTTCAGATGTTAAACTGTCTACGGGATAATTTAAGCCGTATACAAAGTAACTGCAATGAGTTAGTGAGTATCACTTTGCATTTTTGTGAAAGTTGTACACACTACTTTGTGGACGTATAAGATCACACCCATACACATTTTATTAATCACGCATCACTTTTTGCGCTTGTCAACAAATTTACTAGATCCCTTTAATCGCGTTAGAGTATTGCCTTCATAAACAGATGAAGCAAGAAAAACATATTCTGTAGGGTGCTGCTGCAATCTCTAAAAGGTTGAGGCTTTTTAATGGCGTGTGCGTGCCCTTCGGTTTATTTTCTGCCTACGAGAAGCGATTGATTGCTCCCAAAACAGAACACATTCTCGAGAAAGAGTGATGTTCTATTTAGACGCCGAATGTCAAGTTGGAATGTTCGGTGCGAATTAATAGAGTACCGTCGCGTGCACCCACGTTATCTTTTGTATCTATGAAAAGGTTGCTGTTCTACTTTTTCGGCCCTGCTGATATTGGAAAGAGGGTAGAATTGACTCTCACTACCCAATTTGATATTGCTTTGCTTGAAATGTTCACGTCAAGGACAACGAATTAATAGGGCACCGTCACATGCACCCACGAACACCTTGACAAAAGGTTTACTCAAAATTAACTTTCCTTCTAAATGTCATTCGTGCTGTTTTACTATTTAGGCCCCACTGACATTGGGGAGAGGGTCGAATTGACTCTCACTGTTTCATTGTGCTTGAAATATTCACGTCAAGGACATAACAATGAAATTATATTACTTTTTAGCCCTTGAATGCTATGCTAGAAATGTTGGTTTCAAATTACTAATGTATCCAACCCACGGGATTGATTATGAACAACTTGGCAAAGATTGTTCAACAGTCCTTCTGAATGATATTGGTGTTGTTTTATTGCAGGACCCTGCTTGCTTCGGGAAGGGGGTCGAATTGACTCTATTCAGGTTGGTAGATTTGTGATGCATGTATTGTTTTATAATGTTTAAGTCGAGGTAGCATTGAATATCATGCTGGGAAATGTTTGTCTTGGATGATTAATGTACCGTCGCACCCACGCTTTCTTGTGTATCAATGAAACCGACAAGTTAAAGATTGCTCAGTCAACTGTCCTGATGAATGTAATTCGTGCTGTTTTCCTGTTTACATCCTGCTGAGTTTGGTAAGGGGTCGAATGGACTCGTACTGTTCAGGTTGATAGTTTTATGAAACTATCAAGTCAAGGAAGTCTTTATTAAAAATATTTGCTTCTCAGAATTCGAATGTCATGCTAAAATGTATGTCTCCAATAAGTAATGCACCGTCAAATGTACTTGATTATATGTATCATTATATGTACAATTTGACAATTTGTTCAGCAGTACTGTCCTGATGAATGTCATTCGTGCTCTTGTACTGTTCAGGCCCTGCTGACCTTGGGAAGAGGTCGAATCTGGTCTTACTATTCAGGTTTAAAGTTTTATGATGCATTTGTTGACCTCAGAATGTTCAAGTCAAGAACATGTTCATGAAATGTGTTTGCTACTTAGACCTTGAATGTCATGCTAGAAATTAATGTTTGTCTCGAATGACTAATGATCCGTCGCACCCACGCTATCTTGTGTGCTATCTATGAAACCGACAAGAGATTGCTCAGTCGACTGGCCTGATGAATGTAATTCGTGCTGTGTAATACTGTTTACACCCTACTGGTTTGGGAGGGGGTCGAATGGACTCGTACTGTTCGAGTTGATAGTTTTCTAGATGCATTTGTTTACCTCCAGAATGTTCGAGTCAAGGACATGTTAATGGATTGTATTTGCTCTTAGACATTGAATGTCATGCTAGAAATGTTTGTCTCGAATGACTAATGAACAGTCGCACCCACACTATCTTTTGTGCTATCTATGAAACCGACAAGAGATTGCTCAGCCGACTGGCCTGATGAATGTAATTCGTGCTGTGTAATACTGTTTACACCCTACTGGCTTTGGGAGGGGGTCGAATGGACTCGTACTGTTCGAGTTGATAGTTTTATGATGCATTTGTTTACCTCAAAATGTTCAAGTCAAGGACATTAACATGAATAGACCCTCGAACCTGTCCCATACTAAATGGTACAATCCCATAGATGTAATACATGATCCACCAGGCTCCCGTAATACAATATGTTAAGTTAGAAAATGTTGTCTCGAATTACTAACTATTTATAATTATGAAAAACTTGACAAAGGTTACTCACTGTTTTCCGTTTGTAATTGTTTTTTGTAATAATGTGTTGTTATCAAGAAGGACACAAGGACATAATGATGAAAGGAATGACTTATTATGATTTGAATCGTGTCACGCTATAAACGTTGGTCTCGAATTACTAATGTACTATCAAATTCACGTGGTCCTACGGACCTATAAACAATTATGGTTGCTCAAACAGTCTTTTGGGGTGCTCTCCGCGCTAAATGTGGTCGGGTGGACTCCTACTGTCTAGGTTGATAGTATATGTTTCGTAGTCAAGGAAATGATGATTCAAATAAATTATTCTTTAGGCCTGGAATAATATGCTAGAAAAAAATTATCTCGAATCATCAATTTACCCTCAAATTCACGTGATTCTGGGTACCTCTGTAAACAACTCGACAAAATGATGTACTCAACCATGTCAGCTACTCGTAGTAATGTTATTTGGACTGATTTACATTACATGATTCACTGCATGCTATTGTATTTGGGGAGTAAGAATGCATCTTATGTATCTTTTCTCCCTCTTTATTATATTAGATGGTGTATGAAGTGTTTGTAAATGAACTTACCCAAGGAGGGGAAGTGTCATTAGGAGGGGAAGTGTCATTATGTATCTTTGATCAATCCTCACGAAAAGAGTAAAAACATTCTAAGTGACAAACTCATGAAGATTAGTATTCAGTATGAAGGGGGTCTCATCAGGGGAAGGAGAAAGAATGCATCTCATTTATCTCGGACCATCATTTGTATGTCACATTCAAAGATGATGTGTATTCACAGACGCCACGAAAGCCACACGAAATTCAAAACCCAGAGTAGTGGAGCGTTCTCATCGGGAAGGTAATTGTTGAATGTGACAGGACCGTCAACTCGCATCGAATGGCGTAGCGATAGGTCTGGACGAAGCAAGGAGGGTACTAAGTGCACCCTCGAATGAATTCTTGCCCACCCCCCCCCCCCCCCCCCCCCCCATCATGCCCATTGACATAGTGTAGGCGAAATATAACGGGAAATAAATATCTACAGCGAATAATTTAACCCAGGCCCAGGCTTCCGCTGTTATAGAATATGTGTTATGGTCTAGTGGGTATAGCCCAGGGCGAATATTCATAAAACCTAATTAGCTTAGTTGTATACATGCTGTAAATATTAATGATATTTTACAGTTCAGTGAGCAACAAACAGTTTTCCTAGTCCCCAACTCGGGTTAGTTTGGTAAGCATAATTAGGTACCCACTAAGTTAACCATAGTTAGCAATCAAAAATATGATGTGTTTAATTCTTAGCCACGTCATCCAAAATAGACTTAGCATGGAACTAAGCTAGCGAGGTTGTATGGGCACAGGGTTCGAAACATAGGCTTGTCTCTGGGACTGTGACGATAATTTAAATAACCCGTCTTGAAAACCCAAATAACCATGCACTAATCGAAGTAGTATCCCCGCTCCCCCACCCGTGGGGGCTGACACTGGCTACGCCACCCCCTCTCATCGCAGGAGAGGAAACAATTTGACAGGCTCGTGGTATGGATGTTTTATTGGCGCGTTCTGCCCGCTGTTCCCTATCGGTCCCTCGATACCCGGACTTGACATTTCGCAGTGAGCGTGCATGTGGGCCAATCATTAGTCACCGGGATTAAAGGATGCAATCATGTCCTTGTGCCTGTTTACATCCCTCTTCCATTATTCACATGCATACTCACAGACACACACTTATACACACACTTTTAATACATACAATACGGTACTTTCGAGGACATAATATTGTGCCGCTATTGCTTACTCGTCCACGGACACCTTACTAAGTAAAGCACAAACGTATTTTTGACATTCGAGGACGATGAAACTACACCTTCCGAGGTCCATTGTTCAGGGAACTTTCTTTACGATCTGTCCTCGATTTAACGACCGTACAAGAACACGCATACATACACCCACACAAACACAACTACAAGCAATAACTGGCTCCCTCCCGATTTAAAAACGAATGCTTTCTCCTTTAGTATGTTTTGTTTCTTTGCTCATTTCTCTTTCAACTTTTCTACCGCTTGTTCGCTCACCCCCTCTCCCCCATTTATCCTAAATCTCCCTTACCCCATCATAACCATCTTTAATTATGTCTGTCTGTCACTCTCGCTGCTGTCTCTATTTATTCATCTCTCTCTCTCTCTCTTTAAGTTTGAGTAGTAATATGTCATGGTGCGTGAAGAACGTGGTATTATCATCTAGGCAAGATATTAAACTGTTATGATACCATTCACTCGGTCGTTCACCCGTAGTTTGAACATTTTGTCCCTCCCTATATCTATTTGAGATCTCATTTTAGAATGCACATACATTTCGGCGCAGGGAATTCAGCCCCAGGTAAAATGCAAGACGATTTGCATATTGTTTAGGCTCTGACCTTTTCTGTTTCGTACTGCGAACGGTAAAACAACAGCCTGCATTTATATCAAGAACTTTAAACCGTATTGACAATGCTGTTTTGTTAGAGATAGTTTAAACAGTACAAATATTTACTGCGCGAACATCTCTTGTTATATGGCCATAGAATTTGTATGTTTTTTTTAATACAAGCGCCCGTGGTTTTCCCAAACATGATCAAGGGAAATAGGGGAAACACACCTTCCTTCGTCAGTTTATATTACAACGAAAGTCGAATAACTAAGCTAATTCAATTTAAGCTCGTCCCCTGTGAACTTCAACAAGCACATTACCAAACGCAGTTTTCTTGGTTCCCATCAGAGAGTAACAAGCTTGTATTATACATTAACACCAATTCCTTATCAAGGGCATAACAGACCCCTTGCAGTATCGTTTAAACTGCTGGGTTTTTTTACATTTCGTTCTTTTACTTTTCTACCGTCCTCATGTTATCATGGTTATTCTTTTGTTTTGATATGTTGCTGTGTTATTCTGTTTCATTCTTCTGTTTTGCTCTAAATTTCCTTTTCCCACCACTCCCTTCATACTAAAGTGTGCCATGATATGATTACAAATAATTCGTAACTAATTTTGACAAATCCAAGATTAACCAAAATGATTGTTTACCCTTCCCAGTTGTCTTGACATCAACAAAATACATGAAGATATAAGTGTTTTTATCTTCTTTTCCACAAAATTTCTTTAAATCAAATTCGAAATTCGATGGCAGTTATTACCCGCCGTATCTATGCAAGAATCTCCATTAAAAGATTTGTAGGAAATTGCTCATCTTAAAATGGATGGTATATGGCTGTGACATTTATGTTCTTTCCGGAATAAAATGTTGACCTTCATAGTTAAAGTGATCCATGTACATGGTTAGATATTGCCATATTACTGCTTTCCTGGTTTAAAAGGCGAACATTTGCGTCAGATTTTACAACTATAATTCTTAGTTCTTTGCCGTAGATTCGAACGTGACCTTTACGACCGTCTGTAGACGGTTGTGAGCTGAATGATTCTCAATGATAGATATCTTCATACTAAAGGGATATATGAACAAATCGAACCCTACTTTATTATTATCTTACCATAAGCTAAAGAACACGGTAAAAGAGAAATGTGGAAGCTCAAAGTAATTTTCGTAGAGTAAAGTACATAGATCCCTTTAATGGTCACAAATTTGAATCGTGGATGTTTTCGTGGAAAGCGTTAAATGTTATGTCTTCCATCTCTCAATCTAAGCAACTGGCACAGCAAATATCGTAACGCATATTTATTTTTTGTATAATAATTAACCCCCTTTACATGAACTCAAGTTGATTGGTGCCATGATAATTATAGACTGCAATAAAGCCTGTCGTCACTTAATAAAAATGGTATCATATATATCGTAGAAGGTCTTTTAATATATAAAAAATAAATAATGATAACAGTTTCACGCGCTAGCAATTAAGACGCCCCCCATTTATTACACACGCCCACGCATGATCGCTCAATCACACGTATGAACATAATTACAAAGATAAATACAATCATATGGATGCGTGACGTTTTGAAATGAAATAACATTTATTTATCAGAAATCGTTCACAAAGTTGGCCCACACCCAGATACTTGGTTACGATGAAAACGCGTAATATTAACTATTATAGTTTTGTGCCAACAGTCGCGCATATTCATATATAATAATATGCATTTATACACATTTGAAAAATGTATAACAATGTAGACATACTGCCACACCAGAGGCAAAGCGGAGGAATTTGATGAAATAATACTACAAAGAAGAGATAGATAAGAAAGGAATGAACAGGAAAATGTGTTGTGCGGGGATGCATATCGATACGCGTCTTGTGTATTAAATAATTACATGAATTATGGAATATGTTAAGGTGGCGCCATAGAGAGTGGATGACATGCAATACCAAGAAAACCATCACATGGACGATAGTATTGTGCTGTATCATGAATATATTAAGGTAACAAGACAGTTTAGTTATTCATTATTCGAGTACCTTGCACCTTTTGCACCGCGTCTGACCTAATTATCATCACATACAAAGATGTTAAAGGGACTTAGTAACATTGTCCAAATCCTCAAAATAAAATTTTAATTCTAGTGGTTCCTTTATACCTTTTTGTATTCGTATTAACAATAAAATCATGGGACAGCTTTCGGTTTTTCAAATTTCCCTTTCATTACAAAGATATGTATGATTGAAGTATTCAGATAAGAAAATCTCCGGGCGAGATTTCATCCCTGTACAAAGTGAATGCAGTGAGTTGGTGAATATCACCCAATATCACTTTGCATTTTCGCTCATTACTTGGCCATACATTGTCCATTTGACTTGAAATTTTCACACAATACCCTGTGGACATATGAGATAACAACAATATACATTGCATCAACCATTCATCAGTTTTTGCACATCTCAACAAAGTTACTAGATCCCTTTAATATGACGTTATATCAAACAGAAAGTTGATTATATCCAACGTCAAAACAACCACGAACGAAATTGTGCAGTATCGTGAATAAAAGGTAACATGTTTTAAATGTCGTCTTTCCGACAAGTAACTTGCACTTGTTTGCGTCTGATATCCCGAGACCATTATTATGATTACATAAGAAAGATGTCAATATGACGTTATATCACAAAGAGAGATGACGACACTCAACGCCATGCAAGAAAACTAAGGAAGACACTTATGATGAGTGACGGAAAAAAGGCAACGCGTTTAACTTTCTGGCGTCGAGTACTTTTTTTTTTCTGCGTCTGATACCCCGGGAAGCGACTCAACACTCGACTATATAACAGGGCTCTCGAATTAAATTAGCCACGACTAAAAGGCAATTTGATTGTGGAAGGAGACTCCTATTACCAGTTTATTGGAAGTTATGTGATGAGATGGTTGGCCATCCGAAGGGTGAGTGCGTGGATGTCGAGAAACCTTTGACTGTGAGAGCTAGGATGTGGGTGGTAAGTGGGTCGATCAAGTATCATCTTTCGAAAGAGGAACAGCGTCTGCATGCATGCAGTCCTTACGAGACCTGTTATTGTTTCAGAGTAATTATTTATTTATTAAGTAACACGGGACATTGTTCACTTAACATAATTATCATAGTTTGGTAACATGTGACAGTTGTTTCGTTGTGACAATTTTGTAAAAGACCTCTAAAGGGATCTGGTAACATCGTCCAAATCCACAAAACTTGATTATAATGCTAGTGGTTCTACCATACTGTATAGTATCCGTATTAAAAATAGAAGCAGGGAACAGGTTTTGTTTTTTGCAAAGTTCCTTTCAGCGTCGGCAAGAAAACAACAACAGCATAACTGTGTATCGGGGCAGATTATCCTCTTACCCCTCCCTCTCATTGCCATGTGGAGACAGACCTTAACCATCCTATTTGCCCGTCATCTATGCTGACCTTGACGCCGCCACTATCCATCAAATTAGTATGCCTTATATCATGTGTTTTGGGGGTTTTCATCATAGTTCCACCCCTTGAACCCCCCCCCCCCCCCCATCTCCCCTCCCTCTCTATCTCTCTCTCATAAGATAACCTTGCCATCCGATGTGCCTGACCTGTCGTCTATATCATGTATATAGTTTGACATTGGCGATGTCACTATGATCACGGGTTTGCCACACCAAGGCATCCAGTATATGATAATGATTCGAGTTGTGATTTGTTTACCGCAAAAATCACGACGGCGCCAAAAAAACGCTGTATACGTATTACGTATAGCGTGTGTAATAATTCTACAAAGGAAGCGCACCGTGCCGTGAAATGACGCAAATTGAATTATATTATCATACGTTCAGTATATTATATATCTACATGGTGTGTACTACGTACTGACATAGCTAGAGCATCTTTATGACGATAATGCTTCTTCCAATAAGACAGTTCGAGTGTTCATGGCGAGATCATCCCAGTAATTTAAGCAAACATAATCGCCTTGATTGGGAGAAGGACATTTCGTACATCTGAGCCTGTGACACGTATTAAAGTCTATTCGTCATCTTCATGATTGTAATTAGCATAACCATTGCCCATCCGATCTCTGTGCAAATGCGGTTCTTGAATTTATTGTTCAAATGTAATACTGTCAGGAACTGTTTTTCTTACTTTTTTGTTTTAGTTTATCGACACTAATTCCAAAAGTAATAAGTGACAAGCTCAAAGTAATAATAAGTTCGTTATTATGATGTCCAGCAACAAAATAAATAGAGATTTTGCTTTTGAAAACAACTTTAGTGTTTGTTTGTTTTGTATGCACGTAGCTCATGACATAAATAAAACATCGATCCTGTATTGTATTGAACATGTTATTTCATTGTTATTGTCTTGATATTCATTCTTAGAGGTTGGGACGATTGCAGAAATAAATGCCAATTATGGAGCAAAAAAAAATTGATTAAATTGGCAAAAATAAACTGCAGAAATGTTTAACCTAGAAGAAAATCCGCACAAATATAGTAAAATGTTTATAATTTATTAAAGGGGTAGTACAGTTTTGGTAAGGCTTAACTTTAGTAACCAAACTTGGACAGTAACATTATAAACTAATAGTTATAACTCCACCATGCTCGAAACGTATACAAAATTACAAACGACTAAGTAAAAAGCCCGTTATCATTCAAAAAGAGCCATTAAAACACAAGAGGGCGCTTCCTGAAAAGGCATTGGTTTCAACCATTTTTCATACAAAATAATGCATGCGATGTTTTATTGAAATAATGATTAAATAGAGAGATCATCACAACTATTTAAAAAAACGCTTTTTTTTTTTTAATCATCTAATTATTTGGGCCCCAAATAATTATAAGATCAGATATATTTATTGATATTTCAGCCGCTTCTGGGTCGATTTTACCAAATAAAGTTTGTTCTGCCATTAAAATTGCATGTTCTCTCAAATTCGACACTCAGTTTGTCATTACCTCACAAACAAAATTGTGATGTGCAGCGCCCTCTCTACCAAAACTAAACTACCCCTTTAAAACTAAACTACTACAAAATAATAACATAAATATAATTAGATTCAAGCAGAAAAAAAATCAAATCCCTACAAAATTATACTACAGTTTTTACATTTAAAAGGTTATCTGCTATGTATTAAGGTTGCAATTTCTGAATGTGTACCAACGTAGACGGTCGTGTTTTGTCTTTATCTAGAAGAAGGTTGTTTACCATCACAAACAATTCTAATTGCTCTGTCGCCCGACTGTGACGAGACGGTGAATATCGAACACTTCCATTACCAGGCACGCATTATACATGCCTCTCTACACCATACACCATTCATGTGCATGCACGGCCATCTGATAAACATGGCTGTTTAATAAAAGTCATTCTATGTACTGTTTGGTTTTAATACGGGACATACAAATGGATTGCCAGACGGCTGACTTCGGTTTATCGATGTGTAACGATACTTAAAGCTACTGTGGAATATTTGTCAGCTTTCAGTATATATAGTTTAATTGTGGCAGGATTATAGCCCCCAAAGTATTATAATGATAGTGGTCACATAATAAATCAAATTCGTATGCACATCAAAAGTCAGCGATTTTGTTGCGCACATTTCTACGCCGGCGGTGTCTCCTACCGTATGATTATCCTTCTCAAAAAATCGAATACGACGAAAATTTGTTTGTGAATCAAAGTTCATACAAAAGTAATAGTGACCTTGGTCTGCTATTTGTAACTAATTTGAAACCAAAACAATATTATCAATTTCGGAAGAATTACGCCCTTATATATGCAAGTAAAATATTGCAGTATCCTGGAAAGGGGGGAACTTCATGAGCCATTTTTTGTTTTTTGCTAGGATGGGAAAATACTCCGTCTCTGAGATCGCAATCTTGCAAAGAGCCCACAACCTCAATTGTTTTTACCTTGGATGGAAATTGTCCACTATATATTACGTAGCGTATATGGCTCAGATGCGCAGCTGCATATAAGTATACATTGTTTAACTCATACAATGCTATAAGAGTGTTTAAGTTTTATATTATACCAGATTCAAGCAGATTCAAGCAGATTCAAGCATTTAGAACTCGTAAGGGTTAACGTAAAGACAGAGTATTGTCTACTCCAATAAAACATTTCAATCAGGTGGAACATGTATGTAAATTGTGATCGAATGCATGTGAAATTTGTATACATGTTGATCTGCCGCTGAATATACTATTTTTGTATAATTGTTGGAAAGAAAATTTGCATTATGTTATATATGTATTGTCTTGTTCAAAGAATTATATTTGACTTATTTCCACACCTTTCTTTCTTTTTACATTAAAATGTATACACAGTACAAAGGTACTATAATTTATGATTTTAAAAAATATATAGAAATGTGCGATTTATCAATAACCTATTCTTATGGCATACACAGAAAATACAAATTATATTTTGATGTATACTGTTTGCGATTTCTTTTCAATCCTTAGAATTACTCATATGGCGAAATCATACGCAAACTCACTATTAAAAATGAACACATGTTGACATCATATTGCACCATTATTGTATGAGGTAAATGTCTCTGTTGTTGTTGAAGAATAGTGCAAGTATAATAATTTAACAAATTAAAAGACAAATGTAAGTACTAGATCGAATAAAGAAAACACTGTATCACATTATCAAATAATTGAATATGCACTTCATCGTTCCACATCCACATCACAAAACAAAAAGACTTATTTAACAGGTTGATAACAAAAATCTCGATCAACCTTTAATGGACTATGAAGGTTTATCTAATTATCTAATTTATCTAATTAAATAAAGATGTATTGTATTAGAAAACTGAATACAATCTAATAGCGAGCCTTCGTGTAGATTATCAGTGAACTTAAGTAGATAATTATATTAGTACGTCTATTGAAATTGTATTGTGATGAATCTATTATTATGTATATATATTACAAGAATCACTATGGAAACAAATCAGAGGTATTCGTCAACAAAATATCAATCAGATAGTGAACCAATATTTGTTTAAAAATTACTCCGTTTTCAAAACGCCCACTGGTTGGTAAAAATATCCTCATTATTGTTATATTGCAAGTAATGCAATATTCGTATTCTAGACAAAATGGTTATCACATGTACATTTTTGTAGCAGATCATGTGATTGAAAATCCAATTTTATATCAAACACTTAGTTTGTGACATTCTTTTTATTAATATATTTTGAAGGAAAAAAAAGAATATGCATGAAACGTCGTGCAAACACGATAACAATAATAACATTAATTTATGCATCTTGTACATGTATTTATACAGCATTACGGCGGCAAAAGCGCACAAATATACAACTTTACCTTTCACAGTGATTGCTAATGAATAATAGAAGTCTCATATTTTGTATCCAGAATTCTATGTCTGTTGAAAAAACATAAAAATTAAATACAACGAGAATGAAACTGCGTCCATGGATCAGATAACGGAAGTTCCTTGACAAGCAACCTTATCGAGCCCATTTTAGTTGTCATGGAAACAACATGCCCTACAATAGGACCGGCATATCGTACTACTATTTGACCAAAATTAACCCCTTTTCATTTCGTGTTTTTTTCCCTCCAAAATAAAGAGCTGTTCATGCATCAATCTCGGTGATTTCGTGTCGTTGTCGCTGTTGCAATTGCGGTACTTCATAATAGCGAAATAATATATATATATATATATATAATATATGTAATATTATAACACGCTACTCTGTGAAGGTGCATGTATACCATTTGAGCATCCAACAGATGCAAATAGTTATGAAAAGTGTCACGTTGAAGTGCACGAATTGTTAAATAAACGTGGATTAGTTTGTGGTAAAGAGGTCAATTAGCGATATAACTATATAATAAGTATGCTGCCGATTTTCTATTTGCAGTCTCCTAAATTATTAATCAATTATAAATTACGCTCGCCCCTCACCCTCCCTCGCCCCCATCCCCTTCCTTGCAAATGTAAGATATCAATGTAATATATCTCTAGACATACACAACAACAACAACAACAGCAACAACAACAACAAAATAACAAACACAAACATAGTCAAAGTTTGTTGACATTTTTCAAATCAAATGAGCATCGAGAAACATATACCTCTGAGCCCCCAGCCCCCCCCCCCCCCCCCCCCCCCCTCTGTCCATGGTAGATGAAATGTATCCTGTTTAAGTTATATCGCCTCGAGGCATTTTCCCCATTACACAGGATCAGATCGCTCGCTCAATGTCGAGAGTACAATGCCTTGACAAATTGTTTTTTTTCCCCCTGCCATTATGATTATTGTTGCGTTATTTTTCTTAAAAATACGTTATTAAAGATGGTGGATTAGAGGTTCTTTATGTGTACTTTATTTTTTGTCCATGTTTTTGCATGTTTTTTTATGTTCGTGTGTAGTCCAGACTATCTCGCTTAAAGTATTTCTTCGTGTCATAATGTCAAAGCTTTATTTCAAAATTGTGAGCTATTTATAATACATTTTTAATTTGCATTTTATGTCAATGTATTTCTGCGTGTGTATTGTGTGAAAATGTAACTAGATAAATAATGTATTGTTTTATATATATTGTAATATATCTCTAGGCATGCACAACAACAACAACAGCAACCACAACAACATCAACAACAACAAAATAACAAACACAAACATAGTCAAAGTTTGTTGACATTTTTCAAATCAAATGAGCATCGAGAAACATATACCTCTGAGCCCCCCCCCCCCCCCCCCCCCCCCCTCTGTCCATGGTAGATGAAATGTATCCTGTTTAAGTTATATCGCCTCGAGGCATTTTCCCCATTACACAGGATCAGATCGCTCGCTCAATGTCGAGAGTACAATGCATTGACAAATTGAGCTCGTATACATAGCTGATATCGAGTTGTTTTCTCTCTTGTTTTTTTCCCCCTGCCATTATGATTATTGTTGCGTTATTTTTCTTAAAAATACGTTATTAAAGATGGTGGATTAGAGGTACTTTATGTGTACTGTATACGCCATATATTTCGCGTACATAGATTATCGCGAATCGGGACTTTACAACAATTTCGCGAGTGGTTAAATTCGCGTTAGGCTGTTAGCAGCACGCATTCATGACTATCTTGAGAGGAATGCTAGTGCAGTACAATGCATGCAATACACGTATATGATTGTATTGCCTTGCATGTGGTGTCAATATTTTAGCGTGTTGTTCGCGATTCACAAGTGATTCGCGAAATTCGCGAAAATAAAACCCTCGCGAAATATATGGCGTATACATTACTTTATTTTTTGTCCATGTTTTTGCATGTTTTTTATGTTCGTGTGTAGTCCAGACTATCTCGCTTAAAGTATTTCTTCGTGTCATAATGTCAAAGCTTTATTTCAAAATTGTGAGCCATTTGTAATACATTTTTAATTTGCATTTTATGTCAGTGTATTTCTGCGTGTGTATTGTGTGAAAATGTAACTAGATAAATAATGTATTGTTTTGAAAAAAATATACTTCTTTTCACAACCACATTGTTGTGTATCTGTACTTCAAATTTCCGAATGATTCGAAAGTAGATATTGGTTTAAGGTCACTCTCTTGTAATGAATAACTCTTCTCCAAATACTGGATAGTAGCTTTAAGGTTTCAGTTTACTTTCCCCCTTCTCGTTCGCCTTCCCTTTCGGTAAGTGAGTCCGGAAACGGAGACACCTGTAACAGCTATAGTTGATGGGGGAAATCGATGTCATGATATACGAGTGAAGCTAAAGAAGGGGCGCTATATAGAGGGTATATTCAGAGCCGTGTCTATACGATTCTGGGTATATTTGCCCCCGTCCTGCCCCTTTGCCTTGTGGGAGGAACACAGTGATGGAATATGTAACGTCATAAATATTATCTAGTATCATACTATCATGCTGCCACATAGTAGGATTATACATAACGTTATATTTAGTACATGCTGTCATCCCCCAAACTTGGGGTGACAAAATAAAGACTGAAATACAAAGTACAAATTGTATTATTTGCGCACCCTACCTCTCTTATGCCCCTCTTTAGCCCCTCTCTGCCCTTCCAGTTAGACCCCGGTTATGCCACTTATTTCATCACGCGATTTTTTGAAAGATCGGCTGTGTAAAATAGCAGGAAAACATCTGAATGCTAACCGCTCTTGCTATATTTGATATATTACACTCTCATTTGAATTTGCAGAAATTTGTGTAATATAAAGAGAATGCTAGAGAGAGAAAAAAACAACATTGTGTTTCTAGTCGCAATTGCTTGGTTGCTGTTCCAACAATACATCGGAAGGTCGTGTCTGTAATAAACAGTGGAGAGAAAACATTGCTTTACAACCGGAATCTTTATGTTGCTATCAGCTATTTTTACATTTAGACAAAATAGATTTGAGATTGGAGTCCAAATGTGTATGCGTCTGACAAACATCTCTTTTGAATTCACCACCCCACCTCATACCAGGCATTATCTTTGAATAAAAAAATAAAAACAGTTAGTGTATTGCTTTTCTGTGCATAATTTTATGTTTAAATGTTAAAATGTACATTTATTGGTAATAGGATGTTCTTTTCGTTTCTCTCTCCAGTTGCGTCTCTTTACCTGTATACCTCATTACATCGCAATATCGTATCTCTTATTCTCTTTGCATTCATACGACTCATCCCCAACCTTTATCTCACCTGTTCTTTGGCGGATTCCCATCCTAGATGGATGACTTCTTCTTTTTACCCCATCGACCGCCTTCCGGTCTCTTCAAACCCTAATCAATCTACCGCAGCGTCTGTATATATTATATACCCCACTCTCTCTCTTTAACTATTTTGCATCAATCCTTCTCTCGTTATAAGTCCATCTGTATTTCAGCTTTACCGCAAACCCCAACTTTCTCCCATTCCCTATACCCTTATTATTTTCTTGCCCATCAATATAATCTTTTTGCTCGTTATTAGCCAATTTATATCATTGCGCTTTTGTGTAGCATCCACATATCCAGGGTGGCTCCTGTAATTGCACTCGAACGCCGAGACAACGAGGTTGGACAGGACTGGTTAGAATGTTCTTGAAAATAAAATAATATGTTCACGTTTTTACCTCAACCGCGCCGTGACATTAATATGAATTCATACAAAAACCGCGCAAGTTCCTTCACATAAATTATGACTGCGATTACATCTACTTTGCCTATTACAAGCCATTTAAAAAGCACGCAAGTTATTTGCAAAGTCCATCGTCCGTGAAATTGTCGATATCTCCTTTCCATTCTCTATATTTCTGTTTTATCTACCTAAATTTATATCTCGCAATCTGTCGCATGAAAGGCAAACAAGCCTTTCTACAAGTTCAATAGTATCATATTTCTTCAAAATAGAAAAACAAATTCTCGTTTATTCTTTATTTTGATTCTCCTCCTTTTTAATCCCTATTAATTTTCCTTTTTACAACGTTATTAAAAAATGTCTTAATATTTCCCTTCGTCACATTATTTTATCTATACACAAATTAGTTATATTAAGATTATCCTGTATATAACCGCCACAGAGAGTTTCAGTAACCTATATAGAATAAAGTTAAAATTTTACTCTGTATTTACATCATTAAAGGGCATCAAGCGTGGGGATGCTACATAGCGGGTCGCCATTTTGAACTGGGTTAGTTTGCGCGCACCGCATGACACTGAGCTAACGTGCATTACGCACTGTGCGCAACGCGTATGCAAGATGGCGCCGCGCATCTCATTTGACGAATCTGAACTACCTTTAAAATCATTATGCCCTTCAAATCTGTCAGTAACCATCTGTCAATATGTCTGTACGTCAGTATGTCCGTCCGTCTGCTTATATGTTTGTTCTATGTGATTATCCCTATGTGAATGATGATTCTGTTTGATACTTGATTGTGTTCTTACCCTAGCAATAAATCTGGGGTTTTATCCTTGGTGACGCGGCTTATAAATTGTGTTTAGTTATCTTCAGTTCAGGGTTCCTATGTGTATATTATGCGCACCTCATATTTCATCTTTTATCTTTTCCGTCCATACGACTTCGTGTCTTTTTACAAATTATTATTCTGCTCTTGATGCGTATAATTATTTGTTTTGCATTGCATTTTGATTATTTCTTCTGCGTCAGTAATAAACCTGATGGTGTAGCATTGATGACACAGTTAGTTTGTGTCCGTCCATTACTAAGAATTTCCTCCATCTGACGGCTTGTTTTCTGTCTGTATGTATAATTTATCTTAGTCTGTGCGATATTATTTTTGTTTGCCTGATAATTATTCTTCTATGACACTTTTATTACTAAAGGTTGGATCATTGATGACCCGCTGTGTCAATTTGTGTTTGTACGTCAGTCTGTCTGTATACCAGTATGTGTGTCTGTCAGAATTATGTTAGTTACATTGGTGAGTAAGAGATTTGTTTGTCTCTTTACTGATCGATTATGATTTTCTACACAAGAAAACCATAACTGCGGGTTTAGCCTTGATGAAACAGTGGATTCATCCTCAAAGTAAACTATTGTTTGTCTGTTGGTATGTTTTTTTTGTCATGTATACGTATTCATTTCCTGTCAGTCTTTCCGTCCGTCAGTCTATTTTTCCCTCTATACGTAGACATTTTCAGTGAGTCTTCCGTCCGTCAGTCTGTTTTCCATCTGTACGTATTTATTTCCTGCCATTCTTTACGTCCGTCAGTATGTTTGTACATGTATAGTTATTTTGATTTCCTGTCAGTCTTTCCGTCCGTCAGTCTGTTTGTCCATCTATAAGTATGTGTTTCTTGACGTGTGCAATACGCGACAGAATCATAAGTGCGGATGTATCCTTGAAGCCACTAGTCTAGTTCTAGACTCTCGGAATTAATCTCCGCCACCCCGAACCCGAGCGATTAATGATGTGTTTACAGATCTTCGGGGTGGCGGAGATTAATTCCGAGAGTCTAGAACTAGACTATGAAGCCACCGGGTGAATTCATCAATCTTCAGGGTAAATGATTACGTCATGCAGCGCAGGCTCGCTCCATTATGTTGGCGATGAGAGATGGGTGGTTGTCCGATAATCTGTGTAACTTCTCATTTCATAACGTGTTTACTTCAAACTCTACCTCAGTGGCGTGTACAGGGTCATCCCATTTTGGGGCAGGGGGAGGGATGAATGTTTTCCATAAGGGGCAGACATAGATGTGCTAAAATTAAGATCATTCTGGTGTTATGTAATCGTTGATTTGCAGTGAAAAGGTAATATAGTCCAAGTTTTAGACTATTATGTTATTAATGTTACCCTCCAGATCGTGTTTACTCACATCAATATGACACAATTTGCTATGTCCAATGAATTCGTGCTCACCCTTTTGAGAAATAGACATCTATTTATACTGGAGAACTTTTCGCGCTATTATTTTACTTTGCGCCATCAATCTCTCGTCGTGGTAAAGGTTTAACAAAAATGGTAGTGGCGTAGCGAGGTCGGACAGGCTGGGGGGGGGGGGGCACGCGAATTGTTGAGGGGGGCTCACCTTAAGTATATCTTTATTTTTTCCAAGATTGTCCCCTCACGTTTCTTATTGTTTTTGACAAATTATTGGGAGGCACGTGCTCCCCGTGTCCCCCCCTCCCCCGTCGCTACGCAATTGAATAATGGTAAAGAGGATCGAGACCCCCGACTAGGGAAATGACCTCCATGAGCGTACCGTCAATTTGTCCAGGGGCTGAGATTGTTTGCCCGAATAACATATTTCCTTTATCTAACAGTAATATTATTTTGCCCGAATATCAGATGATTTTGCATGGAAATTGCGTAGGTCTTTGCCCGCGTTGAAGGTGATTTTCCCTGAATCTTTTCTGAACTTTTTTTGGCCAGACATGTACATTAACATTGATGTTTTTAAATTAAACGCGGTGGGGGGGGGGGGGGGGGGCTGCAGTAACCCAACTCCCGTCTTCTTTGCTCTACCTACAGTCTACACCACCATCCCTCTCTTTCATATGTGTTTGCTGCTCTTCTGCTTTGTATTCGATTTTGCAGGATGTGCATGTTTTTATATAAAGGCTTATATAAATGTATTGAGACATGTTCCGTAGAATGTTTTAAGGGCGTTATAAAAGTGGCGCGGCGCGTCTAATTTACGAATCACCCACCAAACAAGAGACGACACTTGGTCACAGTTTTTTTTTTTTTCATGAAGTAGCTCATAATGAGTGATATAAATTAAAGAAAATGTGTTGTATTTTTGTCATCCTAAGTAGACATGACATCATTATTTATGCATACACTAGGCGTGTGCTCATCCACCGCAAATCAATTCTGACGTATACATTACATGAATCTTTATCATGTGTTTAGGGCTCGCTCGATGATATCAAACCTGTTTTTATGACGAGCGAAGCCCGTTGTGCCCGTTGTGTTACGAAGAAGGACATGAGCTGACAGTATAGCGGGGATAAGAGGAGAGGCGGTAGTGGTACAAAGGGGGAGGGTGGGACACCCCCTCCCCCCTTTCCCCAACTTATGTTATGTGTATGTGTGCGTGGAGGAATATACATCGTGATTGTTTGTTTAGTCTATACGCAGTGGCCAAATTATGAACAAAACCGCACTAGCTTAGTATTATCATAAGTCCATTTTAGATGCTAGGGCTAAAATAAGCAATGAGAAATTACTTTGTTTTGTCACGAACTATGGTTATCTAGGTAAGCACTTATTACAAAGTTTACCTACGAAGTAAACCCCATTTGGCAACTATAAAATGACTAAGCACTATCATCTGAAACAGACTTATAGAACGAAATTAGTGTGGACTTATGCCTAATGGACCCGGATTGCCACCCCCGTTCATATAGTAGCCTGATAGTGGGGCATTTACTCCCTCGCTTTGCCCCCCCCCCCCCCCCACCCCGCCTTTATTTCCTCTGGATACACCACCATTTGTTAGTGTGACATCGAGATCCATTGACGGGTTCTGTCGGCAAACATTGCCATCAGAGCTACTACTGGTATGGCTTGCAATCAGTGTCACGTGTGCTGTCACTTGAGAATTACTGTTATCACGTCCATTGAATTCAATTATTGGATGTATCACTTTGTTGTTGTTTGGCGCCAACGTTCGGCCATTTTGTGAGTCGCTTTTGCTTGTAATTTATTCCACGTTGTTCTTCAGAACTTTAAACACAAGGCTCAACAGTTTCCAATGGACACATTATTGATGTTGATGTCATGTGTTGTTGTATTTTCTCGGCTTTCACACTGTCCGCAGACTGGATTGCAATAGAAAGTTTCATAAAAAACTAACTTACATCTTAGAGTGAATTAGACAATGAAGTATTTTGCAAGGACGACAATAATGTGCGCCCCCTCTCTCGAGAGCCTACAGCATGTATGGGGTATATACCTGATCAAGTAATGTATATCAATGATCAAGTCCGATCGATATTAGTTATTTTACCTTCATCGTGGGTTGGTGAGGATGAACAAGGCAAATTGAACCATTGGTGTGGTAAAGGGTTGCATCACATTAATGACCTTGATATTCCATATTTGTTTTTTTCCCCTCTACATTGCAATAACTGAATAAATGTGTTTACACCAATTAGAACGTACGCCATGAATTCATGAATGTATAAATATTTACAACTCTATGCGGAAAAAAAACACCAAAACGAGAGAATTAGTAATAAGATGTGCGTCATTCAATTGCTGTTATGCTATTCTAATCAGGTGTCATTTTAATAAGTCGGAAACAAAAATCATGGAAATTAGTTTAGATTTTGTTGTGTAAATGTTAATTCTTAAAGGGACTTAGTAACATTGTCCAAATCCTCAAAATACAATTGGAATTATAGCGGTTCCCTCATACCTTGTTGTATAGTCTGTTTTCAGAGAGGCCGTGATACAAAGTATCTATTCTGTATCTCTATCTCCTCACTCCCCATCTCTTTCTCTTGTAATGCGCTAGTATATAATATAGGACTGGTCTAGACGAACACTGCTATCTAACGAAGATGTGAACATGTTAAGCCCGGCGCAGACAGAGCCGACTCGACCCGATCCGACTGGTTTTCAGTATGTATGCATCAGTGTTGGATGACTCGAGGCCGGCATTGTCGGCCTCGGGGACCCCGGCCTCGGCCTCGGACTCGGACTTGAAGGTCGCGGACTCGATGACTCGGGCCGAGTCAAGCTCGAGGAGTGGGCACATGTGTGCCTACGAAACAACGTTGTAGTTGTAATGAAGTCATACTAATTGTTGTACAAAATTGCTCCTTTTTATTTAGTCGAGCACTTTAACCATGGTGATTTGCACTATATACTATTACTATATATATATTACTATATATATATATATATATATTTAGTCAATTGTTTGTACAAAGTTTAACGTTGTGTCTATTTGCCTTGACCGGCAGGCCCATATATATTTTTTTGTTATTTTTAAATAGAAAGTGATATAACGATCGGCGCCTTTCATTCTTGATTACAATTTTCACGATGGAGTGGGCGATACCCACGTAGGGTATTAATTTGCCATATATTTGTTTTTGTATTCGCAATACCTGCACACGTAAAATGTCTTGCTACTTGTATTTTATATTTTGTCGTATAGATATTTTGGTTTTGCCTCAGCCGAAGAACTGTATTGCATAAAAAAAAATCAAGGTACAAGTAGTGAACACATTTTACTCAAACATATATATACATTGTAGACAATGATTATATTACGTACATCATTCATTATAATTATATACAATTGTTGTTCAAAATGTCGTATATAAAATATGTATGAGTGTGGGAGGACTGGAGAGGGGGTTGCCTGCATAATCCTTTGGAGAAATAGGAAACGAGGCATAGAAACAAAGGAGGGGATCAAGAATACGGTATAGTGTGGACAAAACAGAGATGAAGTAGCCTTAAGGGTATCGCTATCTAGATTTCTGCAATACATTATTTTTTTTGTTTAATAGCTAGCCTAAATAAAAGCACTTTGGCAAACTTGACATCTTTCCACCTGTTTGATTAAAGGGCACGCTGAATTGCCTCCAGAGAAGTACGTGAAAAACACACACATACAAAAGCGCTTAATATCTCCGTGATAATCGCACGAGAGAACATCGTGTGGATTTATGTATATGTGTGTATGTGTTTGAGTAATGCACTATACAACTGCTGCATATGTTTCATCAAGCACTAATAAATGAGGAGAAACGAGGAGTCACTGAAAAGGCAAAACATGACCGTGAATGTAATGAATTGTGTGGGTGTGTGTGTGTTTAGATATTATGATACAAATTATGCGTACGCGCGTGCATGCATGAGCTCGTGCGTTTTGCTGTTTAAATAGCTATCGAATAAGAACATTTGCTTAGAGGGGTGATAGAAATGAGTAATGTGAAAAACAGAAGGGGAAAAGATAAAACGAAACGAAAATGTGGAAAGAGAGAATGAATACACAGACTGTTAGTATGCTACGGCGATGAGCGCACTACTACAAGCACACAATTACAACCAGACCGGGCGAAATTGGTGGAAAGCTTTTTCAGGCAGTAGTAATTTGTGCGCTGACGCAAGAACCCCTTTATAATAATAATATACGCCACACGCTAACGGGCATCGTTGCTATTAAATATCTCGTACGTTTTGTATACTCGGACGGCTTCAGCAAGTTTGGCGGGCACTGCTTCATTTCATTGGCGGTCACCCTCCCGTGCTGGCTGGAATAGTAACTCTTTGGCAAGCTCCACGAAGCTTTTCGTTAACATGGTTGATACGTACGATTAGCTCACAAATCCGAGTACAATTTGTTTTCTTGCAAATACTTGTTCAAGTCTCTCGCGCTGGGAGGATGGAGTAACTTACATTTTAAAGATTTGTTGTTTGTTTCGTGTCTACGTTAGCTTGTTCTCTCCTAGTCAGGCAGTTCACGTTCCTTTCCAAGCCGCCTGAAAAGGGAAAATAGTTTGTTCCAATTTTGCATCGTATTCTAGTGGAATCCATTTTCTCTGTAGAGTGCTTTGAAATTGATTCTATTTTAGATTGATTTCTATGGAATATGACATTTAGAAACGATCTTGATTTTTAATAAAATACGGGAATAAGCAAATCATGCGGAACATAAATCCACGGAAGGGAAAGTAAGTATAATTACGATAGTTAATGTGCCTACTTTGAATTTTTTTTTTTTTTGGTATCTTTTACAAAGAGTGCTATGTTGATTTTAGCTAAAATACTTGAAAAGTCCGTATTTTCCTTGGCATTGATGAATAATTATTACGAAGTTGTTTTAATTGCCTTTGTGATGAAATGCCAAATCATAAAAGTATTATTCATCATATAATATTGTGTTCATGATGGCTGGTGCTAATTTTGTTTTAATCGTGAAAGCATTATTTAATTTCATTCAGCCATAAAATAAACTGACTAGAAATAGTTTGAATAATTAAAAATGAGCAAAGAAAAACACGCTTCGGCTGAAATCAAATGGGGGACGTTGCCATGAAATAATTCCCATAATCAAAAGCTTAGTGCCCGGTGTATAGATTCTGACTATTCGAGCAATGAAAAGGGTTTCATAGGAACGTCCCCTTTCAAGAGTCTTTGTGGCTCGATGGTTGAGCACCGCTCTAGCAAGCCGGATGTCTAATTGGGTTCACTTCCCGGCGAAGTTTATTTTTCTTTGCTCATTTTCAATCATTTGAAATATTTCTAGTCAGTTTCTTTTATGTTTGATTAAATTAATAAAATGCTGCATCACTTCGTGTGATCCCGCGCACTTTCTTTAGAAAAGTCGATTCAATTATTATTGGGTAAGTGTCCGGTTTAATATATAGCATATAGATGACTATTTAGACAATGAAAAGGGTTTCATGGGAACGTCCCCCATGTCAAGGGTCTTTGTGGCTCGATGGTTGAGCACCGGTCTAGCAATTCAGAGGTCTCGGGTTCGATTCCCGGCGTTCTTTTGTCTTTACTTTCGTTTATCATTATTCTTAGCATGATTATGTTCGGCCTATAATACAACATAACTATATAGAACATCTCTTGGAAGACAACATGCCGTATATAATATCAATATTGAAGTATAGTTGACTTGGTTAGTTACCACCAAATTTACTTACATACTTATGTTTTTACGTAGATTTGTACTTATTTCACTACGTGGCAATGCTTACTTATTTACTTACTTAATTAGTTTCGTACTTACTAACTTACTTACTTACCTACTTACTTACTTACTTAATACTTACTTGATTACATACTTACTTACTTACTTACTTACTTACTTACTTACTTACTTACTTACTTACTTACTTACTTACTTACTTACTTACTTACTTACTTACTTACTTCCGTACATACTTATTATACTAACTTACTTGTTAACTTAATTATATGTAAATACAGATAAACCGGATACGCAGCTCTAAGATCCCGGAAGCACTTCTGATACGGTTTTTTACCTTTTTCACTATCAACTACCATGCCAGACTAGATTAGACTATGTATTATACACAATATGAGACTTTGGACATTTGTATGACTCGTCCATTTAATATTCATCTCGCCTGATGTAAAACGAGTGACTGATTATTTGAACAGTTGATATAATACCAAAACACATGTCATTTGCCGAAGCGTCGTGTTCGTGTGTTATGAGACAGCCATGAAATATTTTAATGTAGAACAAATATGTGATCGAATTCTTAAATTATCATAATTATTCACACTCTGTATGCGTGTAACACTATACCTGTATATTGCGGTACTGACATAATATTCACGCACCTGCCACTTTCCACGACATTTTGTTCTCGAGTTAGCCTTGGAAATTAAAGTATACAGTTAGATCCGAGTTATGCATTATACAGTCGAACCAGTGTAATGAACCCCTCATAGAAAGGAAACAAGTAAAGTGGCCGCTACAGACAGGTGACCTCTATAATTATAAAGATTCTACGACATTGTTTTTCGCTGCAGGGGATCAAGTTTGATGGTGGCCGACCAATATAGGCAGGTTGGCTGCTACAGTCGGGTGGCAATTAAGACATTACTTATCATAATTACTTGTAAAAACATCTCGACATTTCCCGACGGCGATTGCTCCGAATGTGTATACCCACCTGTACTTGAAAGAAAATAAAGGGTTATGAAATGAAATCAAATGAAATGAATGCAACGAAATTAAATGCATTGTATTGTCAATAATAATAATCAATCCAATATTGTACAAAATGTACAATGTATTCGCAGTTCAGTTTGATTACAAAAATAATACATTCTGTGAAATAATACATTATTGATCGATTGACAAACGGAGCTAACAAAATGGCAAAATACAAATCGAGTTTAGCCCCCTCCCCCCCCCCCCCCCCCCCAAAAAAAAAAAATAAAAATAAAATAAATAAAATAAAATAATAATAAATAAATAAATAAATAAATAAAATAAATACATGAATTCATATTTTACACACACAATAATTACATTTTAGATCCTATTATGTTTATTATTATACGGTTTCCGGTAGGATGAGAAATTTGTTTCGTTTTACCAACATTTGAAAGTGGATCAAAGGTCGCCGGAGAAAAAGGCATATTATTATACCTAATTCGACATTTTGTCCACGAGACTTCTTACCACCTTGGAAAATTAACATTTTCGAGCGCATTATAGAAGAATGTGAGTATACTTACGCAGCGTGTTACTGCATGATCAAAAGCCAGTCATATATTATAATTGCAGGAATTGAGGTTGCAACCATGGTGACACATTTAGCGAAACTACCGTTTCAGTTAAACTGGCATTAAAGGAATCTAGTAACTTTGTCAAAATCGTCAAAACTCGCTTGGAACTCTAGCGGTTCTCACATACCATGCATACTACCAGTTGTGTTCGCATTACCAATAGAAGCATGGAACCGCTTTCAGTGTTTCGAGTGTGTACAAAGTCAGTGAAATGATTAACCGAATGTAACTTAACTTTTTCGCTCATTACTTGGGCATATGACATTCATTTTATACCATGGAATGTTTGCATATCACATTTTAGCAACCATTTGCCAGTTTGTGCACATGTCAACAAAGTGGCCCGGTCAGATATCAACGGATAGAGGAAACGTATGCCCAACGAATAGACAATTTGCGAAATAAAATTATCCGGTGATGAAAGTCGTCTCCATTGCTTCATGTACAAAACATAGAACAACGTACATCACCGGACAAGGAACGGACAAGAAACGTATAGAACGGATGCAACTCTCCGTTTGACATACGTTTGCGCAATCCCTTGATATGTGACCGGGCTATTAAAGATAATCTCGACTTGGTTGATCTCAAATATTTTCCCGCTGTGTGGGTACAAGTTGTCTCTTATGAAGAGATTGAATGTTAAAAAAGTAAGGATATGTGAGTATTAACTTCCGCCGTTATGTTATTGTTTTCTGTTTTAAAATGGCTCACGCTTCTACTAAAATTTCGTTCTTATTTAATAAAAATAAGTCAGTCGTCCATCTTGATTGTGGACCTCTCATCATATCTCACCTTCCTCTTTCTACCTCGCCTCTTCCACAATTTCCCTCGTTACTAGCAAACAGATGGGCGTCTTGGGGGTGCAGCACCATTCATGAAATTAAATTAAAAACATTATACATAATGACTGAACATTAAAGGGATCTAGAAACATTGACCAAATCCTGAAGCTTACTTGGAACACTAATGGTTCTTTCATACCTTGTTGCAATCGTAGTAACAATAGAATCTTGAGACAGGTTTCGGTTTTTCGATTTTCCCTTTCGTTAAAAAGATATTCACGATTGAAGTATTTAGATTTGTAACTATCCACTGAGCATTTTTGGCTCATTACTTGACCATGATAACATCCATTTGACGTGACTATGTTCACACATTACTCGGTGGATATATCTGATCATAACAACACACATTGTAGCAACCATTCATCACTTTTTGCACATGTCAACAAAGTTACAAGATCCCTTTAGTCCATTGTGTAAATTGTAATTTAAAACTTGTTCAATATGTCGGTGCATGTTTGTTTAATTTCCATTAATTTTGACCATCAGATAAAATCAAATAAAAGTAATTATTGATACAAATGGTCAGTTTTCATGTGTGTTCAGTACCTCAAATTCTAAAGAAATCGAAGGGTTTATCCCCTCTGCATGACTCCCCCTCCCCCCTCCCCCCTCCCCCCCCCCCCCCCCAATCCTCCCCACAGCTCGGTTGCTTCGCCCCCTCGTACTTCTCTCAAGTTCTCTATACCTCATCTTTAAACTTACCCCATCAATTATCTCGTCTCTTTCTTCGTCACACGAAAAGAAGAGTGAACCTGTCACCAGAGGCCGTCAGGATTTATCCTTTCCCGAGGGAGTTATTACATAGTCTGTCTCTGTCTGAGAAGGAACTCGAGCCGAGGATTTTCTAATAAACGTCGCCACGTGGATGGCGCACTGCACGCGTGGGAGGTCGTGCGAGGTGAATCTCCCGCACCGTGCATAAACCATTCCATAATTTATACATGATCCTCGGTTTGTCTTGGGTAGTGGGGTGTGTTATTTGCATTTTGTTCCGTCAAGCGAGAGAAGAACAGTGATATTCTGAGACGATAATTACATAAACCTTGGGTTTTAACAAGAAATAACATTATTTTGTTAGCAATCCAAGATATATCATAATACAGTTAGTAATGAACAGGGGCCGCGGAAAGGTTTTGAAAGTGGAGGGGGGGGGGGGGGGGCTGACCACATTTGAATTGTTATAATAATTGTTATTTTATGCTTATGTATTTTATTGTTTTAAGCCAAAAAACTGGGGGGCTGCAGCCTCCCAGCCCCCCGGTTCAGCGGCCCCTGATGAAGGTCGTGCGCGGTGAATCTACCGCATGACCGTGTATAAACCTTCCAAAACTACAAGATCTTCGATGTTTTCTTCGTTGCGATATTTTGTATACACTTCATTCAGAAGAAACATGATAATCTTAGCCAATAATTACAAATGCCAAAATATTTAAGACGGTGCATAGGTCTTGGTAAAAAAAATATGATTTTCAGCAATACTAAGCTATCTTACTTTGATTGAGTAGAACAGTTTGAGGTTACTATTATAGAGGAGGAGAATCGACTGGGTCTGGCAACCTTGCATAAACTCTCGAGATAATTGCATACAAACTTCGGCTTGTAATAATTGTGAAAAACCTCGACTTGTAATAATTGCGAAAAACGTCGGCCGTTCCCATGTATGATGTTATTTCATCTCTCCATCATATGCTTCAGATTATTTAAAAAAAACACACGTAGACATAGTGAAAATGAATCAAGTTTAGCAAGCCAAGATTCTTTCAGCGAGTAGTGACATACTTCAGACTGAACTTAAAGGGGTCGAGTACAGTTTTGGTAAGACTGAGCTTTAGTAACCAAGACCTGCACAATAACATTACAAACTATAGTTATAACTCCACCATGCTCAAAAGGTATAGAAAATTACAAACGACTAAGTAAAAAGCCTGTTATCATTTTTTTTAAAAGAGCCATCAAAAAACCAAGAGGGCGCTATCTAAAAAAGCATTGGTTTCAACCATTTTTCATATAAAATTATGCATGTGATTTTTGTTGTTGAAATAATGACTAAATAGAGAGATCATCAACAACGATTTTAAAACCTCTTTTGAAAATTTATGAAAAAGTGTAAGCATTTGTATTTTTTTAAAAATAATCAGCGAATATATCTGGGCCCAGATTTATTACGATCGGATATATTTATTGATATTTCAGCCACTTCTGAACCGATTTTGATCAAATAAAGTTCATTCTGCCATTAAAATTGTATGCTCTTTCGAATGTTACACTCAGTTTGTCATTATCTCACAACAAATTACTATACCAAAACTGAACTACCCCTTTAAGGTTATTTCCTCATAACCTTGCATAAACTCTGCATGAGACAAATGTATAACTTCGGCGTGTTCTTTTATTCGCTCTAGAAAAAAAATATCGGGACAACGTATACAAGAACAAAAATAATTGAGACATGGTGCAACTTATGATCAATCCAAGATTTTCGTATTGCTTTCTTTTTTCTGCAACTTCAATCATTCACATTGCGTTTCGTCACAAACGTCTTTATTCCACACATGTGTTTCCTCTTTTTATTTGTTTTACTCTGGTTATACAATCTACAAACAGTCAAGGGCCCTGTTGCAGAAAGACTTGCAATCGGTTGTAAAGTTGCAATTAATTGTAAGTCAGGAAATTTGCGCAATTGAACCAATCAGACGTGCGCATTTAGTCACATGATCGGACTTACAATTAATTGCTACTTTACAATCGATTGCATATCTTTCTGCAACAGGGCCAAGGTGTATTACAAGAAAACACCGCAGTGCGTCCTAACAATAAACAAAACTGTATAATAACTACATTATTTTACAAAATACATAATATAACGTGCAATTCTGAAATGTCAAATATGTATCAATTTCTCTCTCTTTCGTTCTTGATCCTGCAGATAATGATTATGGGATATATGATACAGCTGTGTGGGTGATACAGGTCGAAGCTGCTTGTCGCGTCATCATGTCACAGACCATGTAAGTTCACTATGAATGAAATATAAGTTCTGCATGTCGATCACAATAATTAGCCGTCAAGGTAAACGCAAACATATAGTAACATCAAAGAGCAAGTACATACACACACAAATACACTTTCAAACACTCAGACGCACGCACGCACGCATGCACGTACATGCATGCATTCATATTCACACATGCACACACACACGCATGCACTCATACATACACACACAAGCATATGCATACACGCATACACTCATACATACACACACAAACATATACATACACACACGTTCCGAAACACATACAAACAAACCAACAAACACGCATGAGCTGAGATATAGAGATTTCGTATTCTAGAGTCACCATCTTTCTCCATCTATAGCACTTGGCGTCTATTCATTGTGAGGCCTATCATGTATAGAGCCTAGTAATGGACGTATTCAAAGACACACTTACAACGCCTCCGTCTTCGTTATTTTTCGATTGAAAATTGTACATTAAATTAGAGTGTTCGTTTGAAAACTATTTTTCGATTCATATTGTTATATCATGAGTTCATATGAAAGTAGTACGACACAAGGACACGGCGTTTTCCATTATTTGAATATATCTGCAAACATGGTATATATTCAGAAAACTGAAATACACGTCAACCACAAACATATACATACACGCACGTATAAACTGAAATTATACTTGAAAGGCGAATGTTTTTACTATCAGACAGCCTGCATGTCATATATCGAAACATTGCCCCCTTTTTGCTTCAATTGAAACATACTATTATTTGGCCTTGAAACTTCAATAAAATTCGCAATGTTTCGTATTCATTATTGTCACGAGATATTATAGAACGTTATATGAAGAAGAATGATAAGCATTGACTTGTATTGCTTCTACAAATTCGTCCAAATGAAACGAAAATCGCACAATATCAAATCCACTGTGATGAAAGGGGTTAATGCAGAAAAAGATTGACATTGCGTATATTTCATATTTTTATTTATTTATATTTCATTTATTGTCGTATTGCGGTCCATTCATCGTCTTAAATTTCAGCAGTTTGATGAAATGTTGCAACAGGGTTCACATAGATGGGGAATTCATTGTGCAATCGGGATGTTAACTTTTACCCCCTTTGAATTTCATAATAAGTATTATCATTATTAATAGGACGGTATAGGCTTGATAGATTGCTACTCTCAGGCTGATTGCCTATCACGTCCTTGGTGAGTACGAAGTACTGAAAACACTGAATAATTTATTTGAGTAGCTATATAAATCATATATTCCCCGGAGTCCTACCATCCCCGTATCGAGGTGAAGGTCTTTCCCCCGAGCAATTTTACTTAACTATACGTTAGCATAGTTATAGTGTGTAATATTTTAAACATAATTATTTGGAAGCAATGGTACATAACAGACGTCTGTTCTTTTTTCGAGTAGGAGATTTTCTAACAGGAAAATGTAAAAGGTTAACATAATATTTGTTGTCAATATGAAGGAATTGCATTGAGCATCGCTTTGTAAAAAAAAAGACGTGAAGGTTTCGTTGATGGATTTGTTTGATATGTTAGAGGGGGTATATGGTAGAAAGAATGTCAAAGAATGTCAAAGGCCAGCAGTGCCTTTGGAAGACTGCGAACCAGACTCTGGAATAACCATCATGTCTCAACAAGAGTGAAGTGTAAGATATACAGGGCTATCGTCCTATCCACTCTCATATACGGTGCGGAAAGCTGGACTCTCTACAAAAGTCAAGTGAACAAACTCCATGCATTCATGATGAGACACCTCCGATCAATCATGAGGATCACATGGAAGGAAAAAGTGACCAACAAATAAATACTAGAGCGAGCACAACTACCTTCGATGGAGGGCCTGCTCATCAGGAAGAACCTACGATGGACAAGCCATGTCATCAGGATGCCCTCTGAGAGGCTACCCAAGCAACTGCTGTTCTCACAATTACCAGCTGGCGAAAGAGGGATTGGTAGACCACGGCTTCGATACAAGGACACGGTCAAGCGGAACCTAAAGCGGAGGCAAATAGACTTTAAGACATGGACAACTGTTGTAGGCCAGCGAGCTGTATGGAGATCAGCTGTGAAGTGAATCTGAAGGCGGTAATTGTTGCTTCGCGACCGACGGCTACTACTACTACTATGGTAGAAAGAAATCATGTATTATTAGGGCGTTATGAATGACTTGTATTGACCATTGATTGGTCTGTAGTATGTGCAACGGGTGACACAGTACTAAAAGGATAGAACAGTGTTGGTCAAATTCAATTTTAGTTAATAAAAGGTGTGCGCTATCATAAACAGCTAATGACCTAACTATGTTTGAACAATATCCATATTTTAGCCGTTTCTTGGCCGATTCAGATCAAAGTGTATTCTGTCTTTTAAATCATGCGCTTTTTCAAATACTACAATTAGTTGTTCATAGACTCACAATGCATATTTCATAAAGACAGTGCCCTCTCAACCAAAATGTTATAAATTATTTTATTCTCATGTGGGGTGTATTAAATGGATCTAGTAACTTTGTTGACATGTGCAAAAAGTGATGAGTGGCTGATATAATGTATATTGCTGTTGTAAGATATGTCCACTGGGTTTTGTGTGAACATTTCAAGTTAAATGGACGTTATATGGCCGAGTAATGAGCAACAATGCAAAGTGATATTCACTTACTTATTGCCCTCACGTTGTACACCGTTTTGACGAATCCAGTGGATAAATTAACATCTGAACACTTCAATCGTAAATATCTTTTGAACGAAATGGAAATTTGAAAAACCGAAACCTGTCCCATGCTTTTATTGTTAATATGAATATGACAAGATATGAGAAAACCGCTAGAGTTCCAAGTAAATTTTGAGGATTTGGACAATGTTACTAAGTCCCTTTAATACATAGGGAGGGGTTGATCGAAGCGTAACATTCTGAAGATATGGAGACCCTGTGTCGAGCAATGCTTATGCATATGAATGTGGCATGTGGCAGAAAG
>JBAMJV010007306.1:347500-355367 GCA_037951105.1 Echinarachnius parma | reverse complement strand
TGACTTTGCCAGAATGTAACACAAGTTTGGCAGAATGTAACATAGTTTGCCCGAATATGCCATGGTTTTGCCCGAATTTGACATGGTTTGCTTGAATATGCCATTTGTTTGCCTGAATATGGCCGATTCCAAACCTTCAGGGGGCTGCAGCCTCCACCCCCCCCCCCCCCCTTCCCAGCCCTCCGCCTCCTACGCCTATATACCCGTGCAACATCTGGAAGCAGTGAGAACGTGGCGTGATTTTATTGATGATTAGGCCAGGGGTGTGTACGCCGATAGCTGCTTGGGTCATGCCAATTATTTGTGGCATACTGCACATGCACATTTCTTATTTTTTTTAATGGTTGACACCAATGAATTATTAGAGAGCGCCCTCTTCTGTTTTAACGGCTCTTTTAGAATGATTACGTAGTCGTTTGTAATTTTCTATACTTTCGATCATGAAACTGTTAGTTTTTAATGTAATGGTGCAGGTTTTGGTTACTAAAATTCACTTTGACCAAAGCTGTATACTATACTTTTAACATATCAGTTGGATCACGTGTCCTCTGTTGACTTTGCCACTATACGTTGCAACATGTATTTATATACATTTGTTTTAAATCAATAGACCATCTGCTGGTTGTGTCGCGTCAATTGAATTCACACTACAATAATTGCAAGTTGATTACAAAATAAGTTTCATTGTAACAATGGAATGATAAACGTGATGACACGTTATCACACTAATATGGAGTTCATATATATCGAAACAGCTGTCTTCAACAAGTTAGCATCGATTTCCACAGTGTGAATATTATTTTTTCTTCAGTTGTGAGGAAATTTACCCTGTACAATGATCGTATAAAATTTGAATTGATTAATGTACTGTATTTTTGTTGATATACCTTCATGACTGTTATTAATGAATATTATGAATATAGTAATAGTTGTTTAGTTCTTGATCATTTGGGGCAGACATTTATAGGTGATATGAAGACAAAAATACGTTTACCATTAATGAAGTTTCAGTAAATTACTTATTGTCTTTAAGAAATAAGGGCACAACAGATGTGCATTTCCATGAATCATATATAACGGTAAATGAAGAGATTTATTCCAACAGGCGCAAAATCCACTTTAAGGAACGTTCCATGTTTAGATTTTGATTGTGCAATTTGTCGTAAAATGTTGATTTATATAGATAGCTACGTAGCTTATAATTTTACTGATATTGTTAACGCTATCCTTAATAGGAAGTGGATTTAGCGCATTCTGGAACTAAGCTCTTCATATGTTCACATAATGAGTCAACATTCCCTGACTAATTACTAGCTTAAAGGGGAATTCTAGGCCAGATTCAAGTATGTTTAACTCTATTTTGATCAGAATAATGAGAGGAATCATCCGTGATAATTCATGTGTCGAAATCGGACATGAAACGATCTTGACAGTTATACCTATTTGAACAACATTATAAGAACTTATACCATTCAAAATATTTAGATGTACACTCATATAGCTGCAGAAACGTGGCTAATTCGTCCCACTGATTATGGGGGGCACGTTTTTTGTAATGTGTTTCTTTATTTCGTGAATGTATATACCTGTACGTGTTTTTGTTTATTAGTTACTTATTCATTTATTTATTTTGTTATTTTATTTTATTTATTTAGTTTTATTTATTTTATTTATTATTTATTATTATTATTATTTATTTTTTATTTTATTTTTTATTTATTTATTTATTTATTTATTTATTTATTTTTTTTTTGGGGGGGGGGGGGGGGGGGGCACATGCCCACCCCCTTTCGCCTCGTTGATACACCACTGTCACCAATTTATACCGTTATCTTCATTCAATGCGTCATCGTTATATTCTGATTTATATTCCACATAGGCCTACTAAGAATCTTGCTCTACGATTGGTCAAAAGTTAATCACGTGATGAAGCATAGTTTCGCCCATCATTGATGGGAGAAGAAAACTTCGTTACACTCTGTATATATCTTTGGTGAAAGTGTGTTGCACTCACTAGATAAAAAGTACTATCTAGTGAGTGCAACGCACTTTCACTGCGGTTGCATTGACTTGACTGTGGAGCTCGTGTGTGGCTAGTCAAATTCCGTACCCAAATGATGTGGCGGGGTTCTCTATGCGCGCGAATTACAAATTTAATTGTATTCGTTGTGCATACACGTACGTAGCACACTGTTCAAGCTCATACGCTATGCATGCACTGTGTATGCATACGTATCGTACATATTAGTATATTCACAGTAGGTTTGCTGCGTTGTTATTGTTTAATTGCTTGTTCTGTTGTTCGACGTAAGATTTGAGTTCTAACGGAGCTGAAATGGAACTTTTTTTGGTTGAGAGTGAAAGTAAAGTGTTCCAAGATTATTGCGAATGCTGGAAACAACATACACATTGGAAATTGGAATAATATTGATGTTGGTAAGTAGATCAAACCTAGGGCTAGTAGTAACAGCTGTAATTAAGACTTGCGTTAGAGTTAGACTAGGCCTGCTTATACTAGACTAGATCTACCGTTCGATGTGAAATATAAAGCAAATAATCACCTTTTGGTTTCAGGCGATGGCAAACTATCACTTCCTCGGCGATCTGAATGTATACGCTATCTTTCCTCAGCTTCGCTTCGGAAAGATAGCTACATCCAGATCGCCTTGGAAGTGATAGATTGTCCCATCATCTTCACCAACGGTAATTATTTGCTTAATATCTTCCCCTCAAGTGTTTGAGCTACTAGCAAATTACCCGTCACCAGATCTTTGAGTAAGATAATGTTGTATGTTGTATATTTGTATTTCGTTATTTTTTGTATCTATCCTGTAAAAAACATTTGGTCAATTAATGGAATCTCTGTTTGAATGGTTATGATATGATTTAATAAGTGTATAATTAAAAATACAATCTCATATTCACAGGCATATGCGTACACGGGGGGGGGGGGGGGGGGTTCAAATTTCACTTTGATGAAAAAGGGCTGTTTTGGGGTTTCCCCCCCCCCCCCTCAAAAACATATTCACGGACACCATGAACCCCCCCTCACAAATTCTTCACCGACACCACCCCGCCCCCTTTTGAAAGAATCTTCACCAGTACCCCCTCTTGAGAAAATCTTCATCGACACCCCCCTCGCGTCGAAAAATATTCACCGACAACCCCCCCCTTCGAAAGAATCTTCACTGTTACTCCCTCTCAATAAAATCTTTACTGACACCCCCCTAGAAAATTCTTCACCGACAACCCACCCCCCCCCTTTCAAGATTCTTCACCGACACCCCCCCCCCCCCCCCGGTGGTGATTCAATCTCATATTCAAGGCATATGGGTACCCGGGTTGGGGGGGGGGGGGGTGAGGACACCCACCCCCCTTACAAATTCTTCACCGACACTCTCCCTCGAAAATTCTTCACCGACAGCCCCCCCCCCTCCCCACTCGAAATACTTGACCGACACCTGACCCCTCAAAAATGTTGGTTGAGGAAATAACCACCCCCCCCCCCCCCCTCAAAAAATATTCACGGACACCCACTCCCCTCACAAATTCTTCAGCGATACCGAAAGAATCTTCACTGGTACCCCCTCTCGAAAAAATCTTCACTGACACCCCCCTCGGAAAAATCCCCACCCCCCCCATCGAGATTCTTCACCAACATCCTCCCCCCTTCGAAAATTCTTCACCGCCCCCCCCCCCCACGAAATATTTGACCGACACCACCCTCGAAAATCTTCACCGACACCCCCCTCGAAATACTTGACCGACACCCCCTCGAGTTACTTGACCGACACCCCCTCGAAATACTTGGCCAACACCCAGCCCGTCGAAAATTTTGGTTGACGCAATAACCCCCCCTACCCACCCCCCCCCCCCCCCCCCCCCCCCTTGTAAAAACCCTAGGTATGGTGCCAGCGATCACATGTCAAACAATAAACAGTATTAATTAAATCGTTGTCAAGTAGATCAATAACCCTAATTCCTTGCTCTTCTTGTTTACACGTTATTTACAAAAAGCACACATTTTTTATACTTCAGTACAACAAAGTATGCACTTCGAGCAAACATTTACAATTAGCCTGTATTCAGAAAATTAAACCAGTGACAGAGAGAAACCTATTTTGGTAGCCGTATACCCTGTTTTGCCAATTTTGCGAATATCGTGTTGAAAATGTGAACAAAAATCACCGATCAAATTCAGTCATGCATATACGGACATGTACAATCACACGAATGTGTGTACAATGTAGTAGATTGTGCGTTGACAATGCACAGATGCCGGACCTACAATATTCCGCTACCCTGTATATAGTCTATGCAAATTCCCCGCCCGACGGTCGCTTTCGCTTTTGGAATGTACCGTCCGTTTCTTGATAGAAATACATATATTTCATCAGATTTGTTTTAATTCTATTCGAAAATCAGTCATTACAATTTTTAAATCCATATTATTTAAAAGTTTGAAAAACAACAATTCGCAAGCAAATTACGATAGTCTTAATTCAGGCGCACACAGCGGCACACGTGTTATTTCCGATTTGACAGGCATACGATAATGTGCGTAAGTAATTTACAACGTATCGATTCCAGGCTGAACAAAGACTACATAATGAAAGGTCATTTCAGCAACACACTTTTCACGGTACTTCCGTCGCAAGCATGTGTGATGATCAGCGCTCCACGCGACTGCATGGCAAATGAACGTGGAATATTGGCCGATTCATAACTGACCACTGGTCAAACTGACCCCGACCTGACCCAGACCACAAACCTCTATGGGTCATCACCAATCACTACCCAAAGTTTGATGTTGGTGCCTCAATGCACTACGAAATGCATAGATGGACAGACAGACAGACAGACATACATGATCGGCTACTTTAGTATAGTAGATATCAAGTTTGAATATCAGCTCAAAGTCCATAGTCCGTAGAAAATAAACAGCCAGATATAATAATTGATGTGGTCTTACCAAGCAAGATAATACGGTAACGGAGGTGTCAGTAGTATACGTGTGGCGATCGATTACAATCGACTATTTTGCATTGCAACCTTCTAAAAGCTAGAGCCAACAATCATTTGGAGATTGGACCCCGACACAATTAACTGGCGGCACAATTTGCTGGATGCTGCCTAGCTGCTTTTCTGCCTCTTTTGAGAGGTCGGTGTATTGAATAAACCGTACACGTGTGATTTACGAAGACTAGGAGAATATTCATTAAAACAAAAAAAAACATAATTTAGATTGTCATCTGGTCATACGCAGTTTGATTCACAGTGTTGAAGTGCAGCGAATCTCAGTTCTCTGCTAATCTATCTCGACTATTACAAAGAATTCGTTCAAACTTGGAACTTGGAAGTACATATTTCCTGTTGTAGTAACATCCGTCGACCATGTTTCAGCAAACGAGGAAGTGTTTGCCGATATTCGGCGCTTTTCTCTTCGTCCAGTTTGTAAGTTGTGCAAATAATGGTAAGTCCTTCCATAATATTATACACACATTCATGCAAATTTCATCTTTAATCACCCATGCAATTTTGCACATTTTCAATCATACTTGATAGAACAGGGGGTGTTTCACAAAGATCCTAAGTTTAACTTAACCCTATATAAGTTGGACTTAAATATTATGGAAAGCCGAACGGTTAATTTCTTTGAAACAATTTGTAACATTTCGTTTAAAAGGCATGAATTGTTGATTCTAATCATTTATATTTTCTATTTATGTTCTTGATGTAAACAATTATGAAAAGTATAATATGCTTGCATTTCTGCTTTTGAATATATTTTATTCCAAGGCTACAAATGGATTTCCATAATGTTTAAGTTCAACTTAGGATCTTTGTGAAACACCCGCCGCCCCCCCCCCCCCCCCCCCCCCAGGAACATTATGTAGACGGTAGGCCCGTATACTGTATAGTGCTACCATTGTCATGATACCATGCACAAATAACAATACGCGTTTTGTATATAATTATATACGACCTTTTTCAGAATTGTATTGAATTTGCACGACTGGCTTTGAATAACATCATATTACATGATATCCATAATATTATGTAAATACAACGAGGAGCTTATGAATGAGACATGATGTATGTCCACAACTCCACACATTATGGGAAAGTACCCAGCAAGCCCATCGGGTGAGGTTCTACAGTATTGTGTGTTTGGCGGGCTGTATTATGATACCTAGTATACAGTATGTAAAATGATTCCCCACATGTTGTGGTTGTGATGTCAATATTTAAAATTAGATGGTATCATACTGATATGGACTTTGAATTACAGTATATAAGCCCATTTACATTAACCGATAAAGTATCAAATACATTAGGTTTGTTTTAAATATAATTGTAGGATTCATGAAATGGTCGAATTTGAATGAAAAGAAGACACGGCTGAAAAGCTAAATCGATATAATTCTCTCGGATATAAAAGACGATTAAATAATTAAAATCTGTGATAACAAAAACATGTTTCCTTTAAAATCATGTCTATGAACGCTCCCACGACAGAAGGGCGTTTCTTCCACCTCTCCGACGTCCACTACGACCCGCTCTACGGGGCGGCCCCCTACCCCGCGGTGTCGTCGTGCGCCGGCGATATCGATGCGGACCAGTACCCCTACGGAAACTACATCTGCGACTCGCCGTGGGCGCTGGTCGAGTCGGCGTTCAGCGCCATGGCGGGCGTGGTCGGCGACCCGGACTTTATCGTCTGGACAGGGTTCGTCAGCCTTATCATTATACGTTTTACCAGCGGTGTATCGACGGGTAGAATAGGGGGTAGAGGGTCACGGGGCTGGGATGGTTACGCCACTGCGTTTAGCCCTAACACATTTTTGTCACATAATCAGGGTATTCCTACAATATAAAACAATTATAACAGTTTTGGGAAACAATGAAATGATACAAGATTTGGTACTCTTTATAAAGTAAACAGTTGAAAAAATTACAGTCTTGAAATAAAAAATAATTGCGATTATGCCTAGTTATTATTGAATAAACGTCCATCCATTTCTTGACATACTGCATTAAGTGCGTTATTCCTCCGACGTGTATGACAATCAACGCATAAACAAATAAATACTTGATGAAAGCTCATAAAAATATTGAACTTTTCCATTTGGATGATGGCATAATCATGAAAAGTGTTTAGTTGTTCACAAGTAATCGTCCACCATTCGTTTGATTATCATTAATTATCGTCATCATCATCACTATAAAAATCATCATCATCATCGCCATTATCCATATCACTATCAATATCATCATCATCATCATTATTATATTTGTTTAGACTTCCATCATCATCCCCACCATCCTCACCACCACTATCACAATCACCACCGTCATCACCATTATCTCCATCGCCACTATCATTATCATCATCATCACCACCATTATCCTAAACAACAACCAAATCATTATCACCGACATGACCGCAATCATCATCATAATCACCATCATTACCACAATGATCATCTTCACCGTCATCATCATCATCATCATCATCATCTTCGTATGTTAAAGTGATGCCTGTAAAGTATCTAACTCCACGAAAAATACTTGGAGCTTCCTCGTTTCTCTTCCGCCGTGTTGTTTAGCTTATGGTAAGAGAAGAATAAAATAGGGATAGATTTGTTCAAATGTCCCTTTAGTATGAAGATAATTATCATTGAAATCTTTTATTTGAAAAGCGTTGGCAACGCTTTTCAAATAAAGTAATGTACAATTGTCGTAGCTGAACACGTCCGGCCAGCGCGCGTGGGAAACCTTCCCGATCCGACTGAACCTTGAGCCGAACGCGCGTAAATTCCATGAATTCTGTACCGTCTGTAAACATACACGGGTGCGGATATCG